>OZ017740.1:56732183-56976430 GCA_963969285.1 Odontomyia ornata | reverse complement strand
TGATGGCCTACTTGGCACTCTAAATTTAAACAATATTGATATTAAAAAACTAATTTTTAAAACATGATGTCAAATAGCTCAAATGAATACTATTACATTTATTTAATTAATTGGAAAAAGGAGAAAAAACCAACCCATGCTATTCAAAAATTAAATAAAATACAAAGAACACAAAACAGGGAACTTTTAACTTATGTTTAGTATGTTTTGACTTAATTCTAATCTAATTCAATCTATAATAATCTAAACTTATTCTACTCTAATACATTCACAATAATCTTAATCGAAAAGTAAACCTTATCTCTTAGCCTAATATAATGTCCATCACAATATATCTATTCTAAATCCTAAAACTTGCTTTTGTTAACACAAACAAATAACGATTAAGTGTAGCAATAATGAGCTGCAAATCAAGATACACAAATAAAACGAAACACAAACACGAATAATTTAGTCATTGCCATTCAGCCACCAATACCGTGCCAGCTCCCTCCCAGTTCGATCAACCTCAACAAATCTCGCAAATGAGTATCGCCATTGTAGTTCGTGGTCTCGCGAGCTCAAATTCGGAGGATATTCTATCTTCTTATCGGTGGCCCATCTATATATATGATATATAATCGGGACACCATCAGAATCAAAAACATACCAATTCGTGTCCAAATACACGAATGCTTCTGGAGGAACAAAGCCAGTATCGAGACAAGTCTCAATGTACCCGTGTGTAGGGTGGAACGGCTGTGAAATCCAGGGGTTTTCACTCACAGTTACAGATCTTGCTTTTGGTTGACTGTTATGAATAAGTGATGTTATAATGTATTTGTTGTAGATGTGGTTAAAGTTGTCGAGTTTATTCATTATTGGTCTCTGCAACGCTTTTTGTTAAAAGACGCCTAAAGGCTTCTTTGAGTTATTTTCAGCATTAGAAATTGAAGATCACGGAGTTGAAACGCATCTACTCACAAAATTGAATTAGAAAACAATTCAACGCTATTTTTTCATTAGTTTGTTACAGATTTTCTGGAAATGGCGTTAAATTTTGACTTAAATTAAATTTTCATATAGTTGTTGAGCCAAATAACAAGCAAAAACCATTAGTTTTATAATACAACTCAGATTTTATTCTCAATTTGAAGTGCTTAAAAGTTATTTAAAACAATCAACTCAAAATGTACGCAAAATGACCCCAAGCTTACTTTTAGTCCAACTGCAAAGAATATTTCAGTTTAAGTAGATCTCAAATTATTGAAATTACCATTCCGCATCAGCCTCCCCTTAGGATTTATTTGTGCCGATATCCAATCTCGTTTTTTAAAAGCATTCGCATATATTGCTGCATGAGGAGGATCGTTACTGCTAACAATACAGGATTGAATTCCAAGAAGTTTTGGATTTTTCATGCGACTTATAAGTGGACTACCAGAATCACCCTAGAAAACCAGGATGCATTGAATTTATTGTAATTATTTTTATTTATTAACTTACGAAGTATGGTGCCCGATACGGATGTGATATAAGTATATCATTAGGTCTATATGAACCTACAACTGTATAATAGTCCCATGCTAAGTCAGTTTCCGTTGGCACTGTAAATGTCTGTAGGCATAATCATACTCGTATATTTATTTGTGGTCGGAAAATCGCAAATTAGTGAGTACATACATCATTCTTTTTTGTTTGAGCACCGAAACCAAGAGCAATCACAGATGATCCTTCCTTTATTGACTTCGAAGCCAGAGGTATTACTGCGACATTTGGACCCATTTTGAAGGGAGTTTCAACCTAATCCAGGGAATAAATCGAAATGAGTGAAAATAATCAGCACGATATTTTTTAATCGCTTGAGCGTATAGGGTATAAGAAAGGATAACATTGATGTAATAAATAATTAGTTTAATGTAAATTATGCAATATATCGCTACTTATCGAAGTTAGAGAAGTTGATATTGCAAACTATTGAGAAAGTTATTCCAAGATAAAACGTAGAAAGAATATGGAGGGACATGAGACAGCGACTATAACAGGTGTAATACTTAGTTTAAATGATTAATTTAAAGTCATTTATTTTGTTTATTTGTTATCCACAGGCCACTTCCCTTATATTTCTTAAAAAGCCGTCAGACCTTGCTTTATTGAGTGATCAGACGCGTTTTGACTCCTTCGAGTCATCTTGAGTGCCTTAAGGCGCCGTGTGCTTGCTTTGAAAATTCAAAATTCTTCCTAATTTGTTTTCAGCTTATTAGCAATTTCTCTTCAAAACGAAAACTTTCATATTCACACACTCGCATAAGATCGGTCAAAATCGTGTCAGTGAAAGGATGATGTGCCTGTTGCCCAAACTCATATAAAAGGAAGATACAATGAAGGAATCAGCAAGGAACCAATGTCATATGTTCAGAATCAGCTATGTATAACAAGTGAAGTGGTTCTAGTTTCGCTCAATCAAGTTGGAGATAAGTAGCAATTTTTTAAGACATTAATTTCATTTGCTTCAATTTTACTTAGGCGAAGAAAAAATAACGGAACCGGGAATTCTTGCTTGGGTTTAGGAGTGGAACTCTCCTGTAGATAAATTTATTGTTAAGAAATTTTGAATTTAAGTCTAAATTTATATTTTTCAATATAAAAATTCTTTTTTGTTGCAAGTGCGGCTTTCTATGCTTTTTCATTAACTATAGAAAATCAAAATAGCCAAGGTTAACTGAAAATGTAAGAAATATAAACTACCGGAAATTGAGGGTAGTATAAAAATTTATAAATAGTAAATAATAAAAAAAAGTTAACAAGAATAAAATAATGGCTACTAACCCAGCCAAGGATAAGTGTGGGAAGTGTAGGAGACCCGTGGAGGATACCCAAAGTCAAAGTCGAAAGCGCTTTATTCAATACTAATCGGTATAAATTTTCACAGAATATAAAGCGAATTTGAAACAATAAACATACAAAAACTTAATGGCTCAAATGGCTCTCTAAATTTATATGTTATCATTAAATATATTTCTTCAAAAAAGAACACTAGCAAATTCAATTAATTCAGATTATTCCATATATTGAAATTCAATTGGAAAAAGGAGAAAAAACCGACCAACACTATCCCTAAATTATTTATAATTTAAACACAACAGTGAAACTTTGATCCTACACCTTATATGCTTTAACTTTATTCTAATAGGATTCAATCAAAAAACATTATCTTTTACTAAAAACTTCTAAATCAATGTTCCTAACCTAAGCGTTTAACCTTACCTCTAACCTAATATAATAAAGACAACATATTTTTAACCTACACCTAATTTTTAACAAAAATAAACAACAATACTTTGTGAGGCAATAATGAGCTGAAACTCAAAAACTAAATAACGAAAAACACCAAAACTGAAAATATACACGAATAATTTAGACATTGTCATTCAGCCATCAAAACCTAGATTGCGCCGTCTCAATTCGATCAGCCTCAACGAATCTAGCAAATGGAATTGGTGGTCTCAAGAACTCAAATTTGGAGGATATTTTATCTTCTTATCGGTCGTCTGTCGATATATGTGATATATGACTGGGACGCCGTCAGAATCAAAAACATATCGATTCATGTCCAAATACACGAATGCTTCTGTAGGAATGAAGCCAGTAGCGAGGCAAGTCGCTATATACCCGTCTGTAGGGTGGAACGGCTGTGAAATCCAAGGGTTTTCACTCACAGTCACAGATCTTGCGATATGATTCCGAAGAAGCTTCAATATGAAGATATCGACCCTTGTCACTTCAGCAGTTTGATAAATTCTTCTATTCGATATATAATGTTTCCAATTCGTCTCAGGCTTTCTGTACAAACCAGTACATGCGCGAAGACATTTCCTTTCGAAAACTCTTAATTTTTCCATAGTACTAGCACTCTGGTTATACCAGATCTGACATCCATATGTCAAAACTGGTCTAACCAGTGTCTTGTAACAGATAATTTTGACCTTTCGATCAACGTATTTGGAATGAAAGAGTCTTTGTAGGGCTATGACTGCTTAAAGTGCCTTACTGAGCATGATTTCCACATGTTCAGTACACATATAGATACTGATCGAGATGAACACCGAGGTATCGAACACAGGATTTATGGGGAGCTCGTTCTGAACTACCCTCGCCAGCCATGATGTGGAAATCTTTCCAATTACGTTTCAGGTCTTGACTGACCCCCTGCAGCGTTGTCCGAAACAAGATTGTTTCACACTTCTGCACATTGATTTTCATTCGCTAATTGTCAGTGTACAGCTGCAAATCATTGAACATTTTTTGGAGATTGCTCTGAACTATTGTAGCTTTTCGGTCTGCCGTATAGATGATCAGATCATCAGCAAACGCTACCAATGATAACGTTGGCGAGATGTTAAAATCAAAGCCGTTCAATAGCTTCCGAGTGAAGATTGAGAAGAGCAGAGGCGCATTAACTGTTCCCTGGTAAAGACCATTCAAAACCTTGAATTCGCACATTGTCAGATTTCCATCAGTTCCAACAAATGATTTCCCGTATAACATATTACACATCATGGCGACAAGGTGTCTGGGGAACTTGTCCTGAAGGAGTTTAAAAATTAGTCCATCTAACCACACCGTATCGAAGGCTTTCTCCATATCAATGAGACAAGCTCCAACACATTCTCTATCATCTAGTTTTCAACAGATGTCTGGAGTTACTTTCATTATTGCATGTGTGGTTGAATGCCTGGCACGAAAATCAAATTGGCACCCCGGGATCAACTCATATTCCTCAATGCAGGCGTTTAATGCTCTATTGAGTATCACTTCAAATACCTTGCTGATGTTGGACAGCAAGCTGATTGGGCGATAGCTTTTGGGGCACGACGATCCTTTTTCTTTCTTCTGGACCGAAAAAATATTAGCCTTTTTCCACTCATTCGGAAAATACGAATTGCTCAACACGTTGTTGAAGAAGAATATGCAATTGTTCCTAATAGCAACCTCAGGCAAATGTCGGAGCACTACATTTGAAATACCATCAGTACCACATGATTTCTTGTTGTTTATCTTGCGAAATATGAAACACAAGTCTTCATAGCTGACAAAATAATCAATAAAATTCTAGCTCGGTGTGAGATCAGATGTTAATATTTCATTGAAATGAAGAATTGATTGGCCATTCAGGCTTGATTTGAAGTCGAAAACTTTTACTCCAACGACCTCTGAAAATATTTCGTTCCATCTCTCAGGGTTTGGCAGATGGACCAATTCAAAATGTGTTCCAATCAGGGCAAGTTTATCCAATCCTTCACAAATGATCCTGTTTCCATTTCTATTCGGAGTCGTACTTTCAATTTCGATACCAGTCCTATCGAGAAGATTTATCCCATTACTAGTGACCAAGATTCGATACCTTCACTGGAAACTTCTTGCGGAATATGCCATTCACTTTCACAAACATGCCATCTGGGTCCTGTGGGCTAATACCCCTCAATTTTTCCGCCCATTGATTGCTGATCTCACTCCTGAAATACGACCGGATTAAGTTTTGGACATTTTTCAGGTGTAATTTCAACAAAGACAACGAGGGATGGTTGTAGTCCAAAAATCGTCGATAAATATTGTTGAAGCGTGTAAGAAGGAGGCTTTTCAATCTTTTCATCCTTGCGATGGTTGGTTTTTCATACCCTTTCATATTGTGTCGATGTTTAATCTTGGGAACTACTTTCTCAATCGTTTCCAACGTCAGCTTCTCTAACTTCGACAAATAAACATCTATTTCATCGTTAGTTAGATTCCTGTCATTAGGAACCATTGAGCAAGAGTTGCCACTATCAGAAGGGGGACATTGCTTCTGGTACTCCCGATTAAACTTCTTTTGAAACTTGCCCCAGTCTGTTGTTTTGAAATTCAGCCGTTGATTTTCATGTTGAACGGGAATGAGGAAGAAATCATCCCTGTGATGATTGATTTCCATTACGATTGCGTTATGGTTGCTTTCGTCAGGAAGCACCCGCAGTTTCCATTGAGGACTATTAAAGCTGAGTTCAAGTCTTGCGTCAGCAATGCAGAGGTCCAAATATGAATTTGTCCTAGGGTATGTTGAGAACTCCGACCCATATTGATTGCACCTGTATTCAATTTGGTTCTCTGTTATCCACAATTTCAGGAATACACCTCTTGGATTATTGGTGGCGTTCAGCCATAATGTATGCTTGGCGTTCAGGTCACCAGCAAGAATATAATAACTATGCAACCTGTTCAATTGAGAACAGTTCCACCAGTTGCATAGGCAGAGATAACGAAGAGGTTATCCCCACCTGGCAATGAGATTTTGATAACGGACACTTCAAGAGATTCAAAGCTTTTGAATTCGACTTTTTCAATATTTTGGAAACAATAGGGTCTTCGAACCAATATCCCAGTGCCACCTTCCCCATCATCTGTTACCCTATCGTTTCTTACGAACTCAAAATCCTTGAATGTCATGGAGTGCCATGAATTGAGGTGGGTTTCAGTAAGAAGCATGACATCAAGCTTTTGCTTAATAACGAATTCAAGGAGATAATCACGCCGATGTATAGTAACAATGCAGTTGACGTTGATCGAGATGAGATGAATCCTATCCGTGGGAATGTGACTGGATGACAAATTATTTTGAGTCATTTGAAACCCCTAGCCGATGAAAAACAAGATTAATTCTTGTATCTTGTTTATCGATTCTCTCCGATAGAGAATTTAATTGCTGCCCAAATTTTGAGAAGCAGCTCATTATTGCCGCTTACAATATTTACACTATTTACCGCATTTTCTGCTGGTCCTCTAACGGCGAGTGCAAATGATACTCCAGGCTTGACGAAATTCGGAGCTAAGACACTGCGGTATAGTTGTGTTTGCTTTGGGCCAGATTTAACTCTCGCATCCTGATATCGGGAGCATCCTCGATATGATGCCGTGTGACCAAAAACACCGCAGTTAACACAATATAATTTCTCTTTTGGTTCTGTCTGAGCCAATTTTCACTCACCGGGAGCATGCACGTCTTTGCATTTGACGCAGCGGTAATACATGGCGCAGTTGGCAGCCGAATGTCCAAATCGTTGGCAGCGATAGCACTAGTTGATTTCTCGTTTCTGGAGGCGTTCCCAACTCACCACTCGGAAATTCAAATATCTGATTTGTTGGAGAGCGCTTGGACTGCTCTTATCTGATATTTGCACTAAATAAAGTAGTACAGTTTTTTCGACCGTCGACCTTCTTGTCACGGTTGTTTTAACCGAGATAAACTTAATTTCTGGTGCCAGTTGAAGAAGATCGACGGTATCTTCTCCGCAGTCCAAGCCCTTCAACAAGAACGTTTGACTCTTCTCATTTTGGGGGTATATGTGAAGCGTGGAACCTCTCCAGAATTTGAAGCATTTTTTTGCTGATTTAAAGTCAATCAGTGATTTCGTTCTGAAAGATAACTTCTCGGAATTGGTTCGTTTGACTCAAAATTTGTAAATTTGTTTTCGGCTGCCAACAGGTGAACCATGTTCTTTCCGCTTTGACCAAAGTTGTTTATTGGCGGAACTTTCTCTGTATTCTTGGCTGTTTTTTGAGGAGGACCAGTAGACCTACGGGTGTAAAATTATATCTTTGACATGAACTCCATTTCTTGTTGCAGTCCGGCCAGCTCTGCATAATAGTTCTGGCTGTCGTTAGTGCCTTCAACACTTAATACTTCTTCTGGGATGATTAGTTTAACAGCTTTCTTCTGCTTTGCTTGCGTATCGATTTGTCGTACCGGTTCAGTATCTCGCAATTTCTTCGCTGTCTCGAACATATCTTCGTACGTTTTCAGTCTTAATTTTAACTCTTCAATTTCAGCTTGAAGTCGACTCACTTCTTGCTTATCTTCGACTACTTGAGTCTTACGGCCGCCATCTGCGGAGTCCGGGGTGCTCGTGTGTCTTCGCTTGTTGACACTTGCCGCCAATTTCACACTGTTATTCTCCTCGGGGCCCCCCAATGGAGGGAAGTCGTCGGGCTCCTCCATACAGCAGTCCCGAGTTAGTCTTTGGTTTGTTTCCTTTTGTTGATTTATTGATATCGTTGGTCGATGCCTTTGACGATAAATGCTTCCTGAATAAAATCAAAACTTGCTTTTGACTGGCTTGTAAGAAATTATTTAATTTTAATTGAAACTGACTTTTGTGAAAAATTAATTAATTTTTAAAATTAATGACAGGAGTGATTAAAAACACGTCTATACGCAACTAGTGCTCGACGTAGAATGTGGAGGATACACATTCGGCTACGGGGTGTGATTGCTTCTGCCTCAAGTGGTTCCACTTGATAATCACCAAAATGTCGGAAGAGAGATACCGGGCTACAATGGACATAACTGAAGATGTGATTGGATGTGTGCCAGATGTAGAGCTCAGCACCCTAAGTCTAAATAAGACCAACTCTTCCAACAAATGATTAATTTGCAAAGCCAAATTGAAGAGATGAACTCAAATGTAAGCCTATAAATAGATCAATCAACGTCTGCGAGCAAGCCCTCATATGTTGAAATTATTAAAAATTCTACTTCTCCTCCATCAGAGTATCTGTCAAATACAATATCGCAAAAATAAAGCCTAGCAATCACTCTTTCTCAGAAAAAACACTGATTGATTTTAAGTCGAAGATCAAGCTCTCAAAACGTGGAATTCCTCTATAACTTATGATGCCCATTCGTAATGGTGGGGCGATTATCAAAACGTTGGCCAATGGAAATACTACTTTGCTCTTTCATATAGCAATGGAGGTATGATATTGCTGAGACCAGATTGTGATAGCCTAGGCTTGTCATCAATGGACTACAAAAACAATACTCAAGTGAGATCCAGTCGTTAAATTCGAATATAGAGGAGCGAGATGCTATGGAACTTGTTCATGCTAGGTGAACAAGAAATGGGACCATGCATAAGAGGCTTACAAATAGATACATTAATATAGATTATGGATCAAATTTTGTGAAGGAAGACTTTAACGTAACGAGGTGTTATAGTGTCAAAAATACAATCAAAAAACACCAAAATATGAAGGGGAGCAAATATGTGTAAAATGTGGAGGAAAGCATAACCTCAAGGACTGCAAAAGCATGATTGAAAAATGCTCCAACTGTATTGGTAACAATAATAATGCTGATCATTCTCACAGAGCTGACTCTGTAGAGTGTCCAGAGTTTCAACACAGAATATTGATCGCCAGGAGGAGAACCGGCTACAACTTCGATGATTGCTAATCTTTCAAATTAATCAAATGGAACAAATTTAACACTCATGTATGCTAATATAAGAAGCTTAAGGCAAAAACTAAGTGATATTCAGATTTATTTGCAGCAAGATCCTGATATAGATTTGATTATTCTCAATGAAATCTGGATTTACCCAGAAGATCCCCAATTTTACAATATTGAAGGACATAATGCGGTATTTTCCTGCAGACCTGGAAGAGGTGGAGGTACAGCAATGTACGTAAAAAATACAATCAATTTCGCTACAAAGAGAGTGACGCCTGATAAATATATCGTTATAATAATTGAAGTATGCCATGCAGGTAAAACCCGAATTGTATGAAAGCGCAAGATTTTTGCACAGTACTAGATACATTATTCTCAACTGAAAAAAAATTGATCACAGTAGCGGGCACAAACATTGAAGAACTAATTAAATCACCAGAATCAAGGATTTATAAGGATACGCTAGAAACGAATGGAACGGTAATCATAAACAACAACCAAATTACTCGCTCAGTGTCAAATTCCTGTCTGGACCATATAGTAACCAATGATTTAAAAGTCGTTGAAAGCATGATATACATATTTGAGGACTGGCCGGAGCTGGATCACCGTGTGTTAAAAATTGCTATTCAATACCAAACCCTGAACGAACAGAAACCGACCTACAAAACGTTCAGATATCTAGACAAGGAGCTCTTTAAACAAACATACGAGAGTTACTGGAAAAGCGGAAACCAAATGGTATTATTGAACTCAAAAATATCATCACATCTGTTAAGCAAAGCTCTACAATTGAGAAAAAATCAGGTGTCGATATCGGACTTGGATAACGAAAAAAGTAATTGATGCAAGTATCAAAAAAAGGAAGGCATACATGGACTACAGGAAGAACAGTGGAAACCAGGCTCTCAAGTTTGTATATATGCAAGAAAAAAAAGAGTCGAAACGATTGGTGAGAGGCTTAATCCTCATATTTCTCAAGAAGAATGGAAACAGCGACTGACAACTCCCGTGAAATATGGAAAATAATAAATGAGGTAAAGGATAACTCTTCAACTCAGGGTAGATCCCAAAACTTTCAACTGAATCCTTATGGGCCCTCTAATGCATCGTGTCCATGTGACGCGGCAAACTCAATAAATAACTTTTTTTCAACAATTGGTGGAAGAATCACTAAAGAAATCATTGCCAGTTCAGCAAGCAATTTAAATACTTCCAATATCTTAATAAATTCCATCCTTCACATTCATCAAACAAATAATAGGGAAGTCTTAAATGTAATCAATGAATTGCAAAAGAATACGGCGCCAGGCGTCGATAGCATCACGATGAATGAGATTAATATAATAAAGTAGGACATAGCCCAGATTATGGCAAATTTTATAAACGTGCATATTAGGAATGGGACTTTTCCGGAAGAAGAAAAACTTGCAAAATAGTTCCTATATTTAAGGGTGGTGATCATCTCGACTCAAATATCTATCGCCCGATTGCGCTGCTGACAGGATTTAATAAGATATTTGGAAAAATACTAAACAATCGATTAACATCATTCTTAGTTGAAAACTCTATCATAAGCAAACATCAGTTTGGGTTTCAAAAGAACAAGAGTACTTTGGATGCCCTACATTCTGTCACACGTTTCATTAATCTAGGACTTTACAGAGGTGATTATGTCATCGCAATTTTTGTGGATTTGAAAAAAGCATTTGATACAGTTGATCATGACCTCTTGCTTCGTAAACTTGAATCGTATGGTGTTCAGGGTAGTCCCAAGCAGTTGTTTGAGTTACTTGGAGGGAAGATTGCAGAGAAATTCAGTCAAAAATGTCCTGAGCGATCAAGCACCTACAAAAACAGGAGTTTCCCAAGGCTCAATACTTGGCTCAATTTTGTTCCTGCTCTACACAAATAATCTAAATAAATGTGGGCTAACGGGATATCACAAATTATATGCAGATGACACAGTTCTACTTTGTTTAGGATGAGACAAAACTGCCATTGAGAACACTGTCAGCGAGGATCTAGGAAAATTCCATCAGTGGTTAATTGAAAACCAACTAGGATTGAACACTTCAAAGACAAAATATATTGTTTTTAAGCAAAAGAACAAAGGAGACATAGACGTCGAACTAAATATTAACGGCGAAAAATTGCAAAGAGTGCTAGAAATGAAATATCTTGGTCTTATCATAGACCATCGTTTGACCTGGTTAACACACATAAATAGCTTAGGAAGGCAATTAGCCCCAATAATAGTATTGTTAAGAAGATATGAGGATTTTCCAGTGCGCATCAAGAAACTTGTTCTAAATGCGTTTGTCCTGACGAAATGGCATTATGGAGTAGTTATTTAGAGTCAATCAGCAAAGCAACATTTTTTTTTAAGGGGATCAGATATATGGATAGTGAGCTTCTTCATGTAATACCAGCGAAACACCGGTACCATCTCGCAATTAGCACCTCTTTTGTTCATCACTTCCCGACAGGACAAAGGACTAAGGAAAGGTTTTCCAAATCCACACTAACAATATCACAAATTATTAGTATATATATAAATATTTTTTTTTTTTTATTTGTTAGGTTTTTTTTTACATTTACTAATAAAGGTGTTGTACAACTACTTATTTGGGATAGAAGGACTTGACATAAAGCTTGTTATAAAGATTATTAGTTGTTAAACATAAAAGAAGAAGAAGAAGCTCATATTTGAATTATCCAGTTAAACCAGTTCAAATTCTATTTTTGAAAATTATTTACACATATATCCCACTTCCCAGTCAGCAACAGAACGCTGCTGGTATAAGGGAAGATATTAAATTGTTAATAATAACTACGATGACTAATTAAAGAACTGAATAATTAAAACAGAAGTAAAGAAATTCAACTAAATACAATAAAGAAACGCAAGCTCAACCCATCCAAACCTTAGCAGTGTATTCTTTCAAAAGTTTTTTAAACATGGGAAATGATTTGACATTCTTCAACTCAGTTGGTAATGAGTTATAAGATTCCATGGCTAGCCTTACTGGATCATGTAGTCTTCTATTTGTCCGCGCAAGTGATAATTTAAGGTAGTCATTATTTCTCGTATTGTAAGACTGGACATCTCTGTGTTTGATGAGTTTTATACCTGATTTCAAACTATTAGTACTGATTTTAAATACAAATTTAGCCTTTTCCATAAAAATCAACTGTCTAATACTAAATTTTCTAGTCAATAAATAAAGACTATTACTGGGTGTCAACCTATCCAGACCATGCATTGCCTTGATAATCTTATTCAGCATTCTATGAATTGAGTCAATGTTTGATTCCGACGCCTGGCACCAATTCAATATGCCATAAATTACCTGAGGCAAATCATGTGCATTATAAATTAATCTTTTGAGTCCAATATCTAAATAGCTTCTATACTCTTATCCAGAAGACTAATTTTGATTTTAAATTACTAATATGCTTTGACCAAGATAACTTTTCATCTACCTCAACACCTAAATACTTGATCGAGGAAACCCGTTCAATTTTGTCTTCATAGATTTTAACATTTAAATTGATGTCCACCTTATTTTTTTGTTTAAATATCATAAGTTTAGTTTTACTCGTATTAATAGTAAGCTTATTCCCTAATAACCAAGTACCGTAAGATATAAGATCAGCATTAATTCTTTGTTCAAGAGCATCCGCAGATGAATCTGAATAAAGAAACAGTGTATCATCAGTGTATACAATGTATTTCCCTTTCAAACCAGAAAAATAGATGTTGTGCATGTATAAAAGGAAAAGAGTTGGCCCAAGTATCGAACCTTGGGGGACACCTATGTTAATCTTATACTTAGAACTAATTTCTTTGTTAACACAAACTGAAATAGTTCTATTACTCAGGAAGTTGCCAATCAAATTCAACGGAGGGCCTCTGATGCCCAATTCAATAAGGCACAAAAGCAAAATGTCATGGTCGACCGTATCGAAGGCTTTAGCTAGATCTTCAAATATTGCGGCAACATATTTTCTGTCATCCAGTTCGTTATTGATGAATTGTAAGGCATCCGTAGTAGCAGATATTGTGCTACTTTTTTCAATAAACCCATACTGGTTCAAATCAAACCCTAATGAGTCATTAATAAATCGAGTGATCCGAATATTAATTATTTTTTCAAATACTTTGCTCAAAGTGTTCGTGAGGCTAACAGGCCTATAATTTGAAGGTTCCTTTACACATCCTGATTTGAAAGCAGGAATCACTATTGCATCCCTAAATTCCGATGGGAACTCACTACATGCCATAAATTCATTGAACTCAAGGACTAAGTTTGGGGCGATTATTTCTCTTATCAATTTAAGTTCCCTAGCAAAAATACCAGCACTGCCTGAAGATAAATTCTTTAGCGAAGCGTTTTTATTTTATTTTATTTTACAAAACAAACCTAACAGGCCAGAGGCCCACTTACAAGGTTTAAAATCAAAAAATATAAACAGAGTAACAAAAGACAAAAGAAAGATATAGAAAAATTCAGAACGTAAACTAATATGAAAGATAGCAAAATAGAAAAAAATTTGTGTTTTAGAAAGAATTACATGTTAAGAATTTTAGATTTAAGTAGCGATTTAAAAATGAAAATTGAATGAGGAAATGAACCAAGTTCCAGATTATTATGCACTCTGGGAAGACGCACCATGGCTGAGTGATAATAAATGTCAGTTCGTGCAAAAGGAGTAAGTAGTAACTGACTGGTGCGAGTATTCCTAACAGGGATCCGCCATTGAATATTATTTGCTAGCCGCGAATTAACCAGACGATGATGAAGTTTAAATAGAAAACATTCATCTGAATAAATACAACGAGAACGCAAGGTGGGTAAATTAAGAATGGAGAGTCGATCAGGATAGGAATGGTAAGGAAAATTGAATTTATAAAACAAAAATTTAGTAAATCTCCTCTGGACAGTCTCAAGAGAAGAAATACGATAATCTTGGTGAGGCGTCCAGGCTTGGGAAGCATATTCTAAGATACTTCGAACAAGGGAGACGTATAGTAAAGTAGCAGAATGAATATCATGAAATATGTGAACATGTCGAAGAATGAAGCCAGACATCTTCGCTGCTTTATTCGTGATGTGCTGAATATGAATGTCAAATTTGAGTTTGAAATCAAAAATAACTCCAAGATCTTTAGTTTGGGTAACACGAGAGAGGGGTAAGCCATTAATAGAATAGTTGAACAAAAGGGGACAACGTTTCAATGAAAAGGACATAACTAGACATTTAGAGATGTTTAAGTCAAGGTTATTCAAGCGACACCAATCATTAAGAACACATAAGTCATCTTCGAGAATTCTGCAATCATCAACATTTTCAATTCGCCTGAAGAGTTTCATATCGTCAGCATAAAGCAAGGATGAGGAATTTAAACTAGATAGAAGGTCATTTATGAATAAAACAAACAGGAGTGAACCAAGAATAGAACCCTGAGGAACACCAGAAATTGGGCAGAAGTAAGAAGAGTTTAATTTTTGCAAACGAACGCAACAAGAACGGGAAGTTAAGTAAGAATCGAACCAGGAAAGCAAATTTTCAGGGAAACCATAATATTTCAGCTTAATTAGTAGTATAAAATGTGGCACTGTATCAAAAGCCTTACGAAAATCAGTATATATGACGTCCGTTTGCGCGTGAGAGTCAAGCGCTCTGGCAACAAAATCCGAGAGCTCCAATAAGTTAGTGGTAGTTGATTTTTCTGGAATGAAACCATGTTGCTGATTACAAAGTAACGGAGATAAAATAGGGATAAGTTTGGCGTGCAAAATTCTTTTCAAGGATTCTGGCAAAACCAGACAGAATAGATATAGGTCTATAATTGGAAACATCACGGGGATCACCGGACTTTAAAATTGGGGTGATATATGCTACTTTCCAACAGCCAGGGAATTCGCCTGAAGATAAGCTCAAGTTGAACAAAATTGAAAGGGGAAGAGACAGTTCAGAGGAAAGGGATTTAATGAAAAAGCAGGGAATTCCATCAGGGCCAGGGCCAATGCATCCATTTAAACTTTTGATGACCGTCTCGGTGTCAGAGGGACTTATCAAAAAGCTAGACAGGATTTTAGGATGGGAAAAGTTGGGAGAAAAGTTACACACGGCTGGTGGAGTATTAAATGAAGAGGAGAAGAAGTTTGCGAACAGTTGAAGAACAGACTCAGGAGTGGAGCTTGTTAAGTTGCCAAAGAAAACATTGTCAGGTATACAGGGAGAGGACTTAAGAGAGCGAATGTACGACCAGAATAGTTTAGGTTGATTGCTGCACAAGGATTGCTCGATTGAAGCATAATAATTATGGAGAGCTCGTTTAATCTTGGTTTTGGCGAAGGAGCGTAGTTTAAAATAATCATCGCGAGCTTCAGCAGACCCATCTGATTTAAACTTCATTCTGGCTCTCTCTTTGCTTTTTATAGCACGACAAACCTCAGAGGTTAGCCAAGGAGCGTCTGACAGTTTTTTTTGACGACGGACCGGTGTGAAATCAGTTATTAACTGATTCAGAAGATGATAAAACTTGGAAGTAGCGTCATCACAAGATAGGCCAGAGAAAAAATCCGACCAAATTACCGAGCTGAGGGCATTAGATATGGCTTCAAAGTTAGCTTTCTTAAAATTAAAAGACAGAGGGAGGGTTGATTTTTTGCACCGAATATCGGGAAAATACAACTCAATACTCAAAAGAGGATGATGGGGGTCAGACGGAACATATGGATCAGCGGAAGAAATAGACATATTATTTGAAAGGGAAGAGCTAATGAAGATAAGATCAAGGAACCGATTATGTATATTAGGGAAACAATTTATTTGATTGAGGGAGCAATAAGACAGAAATGACGCAAAAGAACTAGAAAGTTGACTATTTGACATAAGACTTGTAAATTCAGTGAGGTTCCAGGTAATGACTGCTGCATTAAAATCACCGCATAAGAGAAGAAAGTCTTGGGGACAATTAGTTAGAATATAGTTAGCCAGTTCATTAAAAAAGGTGACATATATGTTCAATGGGGAATTACAAGGAATATAAATGGAAGACACTAACAGGTAAGAACCAGGGCTAAGGAAAATTCTCACCAAAATACATTCAATTGGGGGTGAGGGCAGAAAGTCACAACATGCAGAAGACGAAAAACAATGCTTGACACCAATAAGAACTCCACCACCGTCTGACTTAGAAGACACACTAGAATCGCGATCACGACGGAAGATACTATGTACAACAGACAAATCAAGGTCACTCACTGAATCGTTCAGCCAGAATTCCGAAATACAAATAATATCATCATCTGCAAGAGAACAGGCTGTTAAAAAATCTGGAAGCTTGGTTCGAAGTCCTCTAACGTTCTGGTAGAAACATTTCAAACGGTTAGTTTTCTTGATACTATTGGTCAATAGAAACTGTTTGTTGTCTTTGCTTCCGAAATTTCCTATTATCAGGAACAAACTCCTTCACGAAGACTCCACTGGGCCAGAACTCCGATTGCAAGATGATAGAGGCGTCCGCAGAGATGTCAATTTTGAAAGTAGATAAATAACGTTTTTCGTCCGTTAATTTCCGACAATTGAGAATAATTGAAGATCCACGCAGCTTCCGACGAATGAAGTTTAAAATCTGGTCAGTAGTAGTTAAAGGGCCAAAACGCGAGACGAAAACTCGAATAGGAGGTGATACAATTAAGAAAGGATCCTCATCATGAGTAGATTCGTACTGTCTTTCTTGGATCGATTCAGATGAACTCTTACCTTGTTGAGACTTTTGTTGCAATGAGGAAGAATGAATCTGATGAGACGTCTGACGCTGATTTTGAACGGAAGCCATACTTCTGGTGGTAATCTTTACACGAGCAGGAGAAGCATCACGTACAGAAGGCAATTCAGGAAGTTTCGGCGATGTCGTAGGCTGTTCCACATCAGCAACTTTAAGTAATTTGGAAGTTTCAGATTTAGGAACCTCCGACTTACCATGCAGGTTATTAAAAGCGTCCAGTAGTGAGACTATGGTCGATTCAGCAGCACGAAGTTTATTGACGTATTCCGAAATAGAGTGGTTACGGCAATACTCACAGAACCAATGAAGACCGGAATCAACTTTGGTTAAAAAATCCGCCACTGGTATAGAAAGACATATGCATTTGGCATGAAAAGGCAGCCCACAGAAACCAAAACATGTTATTGAAGGCTATAATTGATATAACTTCATTATCGAATATAGGTTCGAGGAAAATTGATTTGACGTTAAGCGGAATCTGATATCGATTAAAATTCATTAACTTAAATTTTTGGTCAAATTCATCGGCTAATCTTTTCCCTATAGAGCTGAAATGTACCCCCCAGGGTTTCAGCACTAATATCAGTATTTTGTTCGCTTTCCCCGCCTGATGACAAAATTTCATTATTAAGCGTCTGCCATACTTTTCTAACATTTCCATCAGCAGAAGCGATTCGCTTAGCAAGAGACTCACTTTTGGCAGCTCTTATCAATGAGTTAACCCTATTTTTCTGTTTCTTGTAGTTCAAAATATGGTTATCTATATTTGGAATATTCTTCATACGTTTAAATAGAGTATGCTTCTTCCTAATTTCTCTAATTATTTCCCTAGTGATCCAAGTGTTACTTCTAGTACGTATCATTTTGACGGTAGTAGCTGACTCTTTCGCGCTTTGGATGGTTTTAATAATTTTCGAAATGTGTAACCAACGGTTGCAGTTTTTAAATTTACTATCAACTAGTTCAAAAAATTTTTCTCTATCTAAGCTGTAAACATTTTTTTTTGCCATGGGTATCAACACTTTTCTAACTCCCTCAACAGTAACAAATAAGACGCTATGGTCTAAGTCCGGCCAAACCTCATATTTAACCAAGAAGTTTACTGAATATGTATTCAAGTTAGTAACGATATTATCGAGAAGTGTAGAGCAGTTACCCGTTATTCTTGTTGGTTTGATAGTTAATCATCCGTGCTCCATTCATATTTAACATATTGAAATAGTTGATACTAATGCTGTTGCTATGAAGTGTATCGATATTCACATCAGCTATAACCGTCAAATTTTCGTGACTTTGATAGATATCATCTAAGTATTCAATAAATTAATTAACATTAACGCCCTATAATACGTTCCAATCTTTATTTTTTGCCTCTCATCCTGAAGGGAAATAACTATCGTATTATATCTATTATCTACTAGCAGAACTCTATACTTAATATTGTTTATTATGTAAATAGCAGTTCCTCCACCTTGACTTTGATCCCTACAATTATGTATAGACTGAAATCCATTTACGTTATATAACCTAACTTCCTCACTACAAATCCAAGTTTCATTCAATATGATGACATCTAGACTCTCATGTGAGTTACAAAACACCTCAAAGTCATCAAACTTGTTCCTAATGCTTCGAATGTTAGCATAAAATATATTTATATTTAATGCTTTATTCATTTTCAGATGTATAATTGATTCTTGTTTGGAACCACTTAATAGCCTTGAGATATTTAGGGCGCTCTTTATGAGATACTGGATGAGAAACTTGATTATTTTTTGCTGACAGGCAATTAGAGCATTTACTAGATTGGGAATTGCAGCTTCTTGTGTCGTGATGCTCGGCACATTTGGCACAAACCGCTATGCTACTTCTGCAGTTTATTGAAGAGTGGCCAAATTTTTGACACTTAAAGCATCTTCTAATGCTGAATTTTTCCCTACAAAAATATGAGTTAAAATCTATATTAACAAATATATTAACCAATCGCTTGTATAAAATTCCCGGTACTTCAAAGATTAATGAATATTTAGATGTTTTTCTGCTTTGCCAGCGCTTGACTACATTGATTGAGCAATCAGGAATACCTGGATTGAGAGCGTTTATCTCATCCAAAAGCTCATCACTCTCAAATGTTCTTTCCAATCCATGCACTATTAACCTAGGCATCATCTGCTTAGTGGGAACCACTTTATAAGCATCACCTAGGCATTCCTGCAATGAATTCACCAGAGCCTCTGTATTAGATAAACTTTCAGTTTTGAGTAAAATGCCACCATCAGTAATTTCCCTGTTGTATGTAATCGGAATTTTAGCCGCCGCTGGCTTAAATGCTTCTTTTACTCTTGCCATAGTTTTGTCTGAAGCTTGCCTTTCTTTCGGTTTTACTATAACCCCTCCATTATATTTCGGCGCTACTCCTATTGGATTCTGGGACAATGCTGCTGCATATGAAACAGGCCGCACTGATTTGTTGGAGATTTGCGATTGCAGATCTTCTAGTTTTTTGCAATTTCTCTGTTAGTGTCATTCAGACCAGAAATTTTATCCATTATTTCAGCTTGGCTTTGACTCGCTGTTAATTGCTTTGCTTTTAGCAGCTTAGAGGCAGTGGCTTTTTCACTAGGGCACACCCAAAAACACCAATCTACCGCCTCTTTCAAGGCATTATAGACAGTGTCTGGCATTGATATGTAGCTTGTGTCGCATTTCATTGCGAAATCGCCTTTGTTGACCACTTTTTTGCACATTCTACACTTATTCGACATTATATTGAAAAAAAAAATAGAGCACCAAATATACAAGTGAATACTGCTAAGGTTAGGTTGAAAATCAAGTAATCGTATCAATACTATATACTCACTAAATTCAGTTCACTTCAATATGATGTAATAATAATTGCTGATTTTGATCAAATTTCACTAAAAACAGACAATTTAATTTATTTTAAGCAAATATTTGGCAAATTTTCACTCTGACAATTATTTGTTATGACACGCAATGACAGTTCTTCTTCTTCTATTCTATTTAAATAATATATCCAGGCTGCTGACCAAAGCGTATAAAAACATTCTGAAGCTGCCAACGCTTATCAAACTAGTTTGGTTTACCAATCGGCAAAATCATTAACCTTAAGTCAAATCATTATAATGGAGAAAGCTAAGTTTACCTACAAAAATTTAAAAACTAATGGATCGGAACGAGCGCCATTAATTAAGATATCACAAATCAACCCATATAATGCGAAAAATGCAGATAAACTCGTAATACCTTTTGCCAGAACATATCGTCTCAAGAACGATGCAACGAATGATGCTCTGCGTATATATAACAATCTACCAGAAATTGTTAAGGAAGGCAAACTCACTTATGGTATTTAAGAAAAGGTTAAGGGAGCATTTAATGAGCACTGATTGAAGCGTGGACGTGCAATTCTGTTTTTAAGACCCCAGGATCTCAGGGCGTTCTTTTTGACCCTATCGGCGAGATACTGAAGTGACAGTTACTCAGAGTTTTTTTTGAATGCGTCGTATTATTTTGAATTTTTTTTATCTCTGAGAGATGATCATGATTTTTGAACTAGATGTTCATGAAAAGGACTAGCTCACATTATATTGTGTGCCCCCTTATACCGATGTGTTAAACATTGGCTGGGTGGCACAACGGACCAAGCGCCGTAATGTGAATGCGGATCGCACGAGCGTTGTGCGACGAAGAAAGAGTGATGGAGAGAGTGACAGGGAATGGAGGTATTTAAAAAAAAATATTTATGACTTACAGTCGTTACTGCCACATCATCTGCTGGTTTCCGTGAGACATCATAATCGGGATTCGAAACGAATCGAATGATCTTGCGGTATTGCCTGCTTTCTGCTTTCGGTTTATTATCCCTGTAGTTCACATCTCCCACCATACAACGACCCATCTTGAAATACAAAATAAATTTTAATTTAATAAATACCTAAATTTGTCCATGCCTTGTCAGATGGCTGAACTTTATGATAGCAATGTGCGGCTGTCAAGCAATGTTTTGGCGTTATCAGTGATGCCGAACAGCTACCGCCACCTTTTATGCCCATTATGTGGGCCTAGAATAATGATAAGATCCATGATAATCAATGATGCGTTTAAACCATTGTCAATATTCAGTTACAGCGAAGGGGAATTGGCCAAGCCTAGCTCGAGTTCCATTGAGCATACGAAGGTTGTCATTGATACGTTCACAAACAAATTCATCCATCAAAATTGAAATTAAGAATAAAATGAAATGCATAGAAACTTAATGGCTCCTCTTCAAAAACTAACAAAAAAATTTATGCTTTTTATGCTACGTCAAATTTTTAGGAATCCTTAAATTGATAGAAGAGTTTTAAGAGGCTTCATAAAATTGGCCGCCTTTGATCTAAATAAATGATATTTCTTAGAGAGTGTAAAATATTACAGGGCATAGAGTTTGTTGTAGTTTCTCCAATTCAAAAGCGCTTCGGTTATTCAATCGTTACTTTTATAAAAATAACAGTGAGGCACTCTGGGAGTCTCCGGTGGGAAGTTTAGTTTCGGTTAACAAATGATTATGTAAAGTTTACAAAGTTTTATATACAAGTAGATAAATGCAGGAAAAATTTGTAAAAAATTTCACTTCATCCTGAACAATATGTTGGACTTGATATTGTTCTTATCGAGGGTTCACGGCTGTTACCACCAGTGAGATTAACGCCAATCTTCAAACAAATAAAATCTAAATAAACTGGTACAACTTTTTGTCGTTCTTTAAAATTATATGAACTCAGTCAGGTAATGCGGCAACATGACATTCTATTTTCTAAATAAAGCGCTTTTGACTTTGACTTTGACTTTCTAATGCTCTAACTAAAATTAGTAATGGAGAAGTATTAAGCCAGATCAATTGTAGCTCATAGAAAACAGATTTTTCACTAAAGAAGAGGCTTGTTGAGTTCCTGAATATCACATTTTATTTTAATCAATTGAGTAACTTATTTTTCATTCATTTTTTAATTTGGCATAACTTTGAAACAAAAGTTTATTCATTGTTCAATTGTTGGTTTGATCGTTATACTCGTATATTCTAAGAATTCTTGTCCTTATGTGTCTTGTTTCAATTACACATTTAAAAAAAACTATAGCAAATTCAAATCAATGAAGATTATGACATATTTTTTAAATTTAATTGGAAAAAGGAGAAAAAACCAACCAAAACTATTCTAAAATTATTTATAATCTTAACACTACAGTTAACTTTGATCCTACACCTAATATGTTTTAACTTAATTCTAATAAATGCTATCAAAAACTTTATCTTATACTTTAAAGAATCTATAACAATGTTCCTAACCTAAGCGTTTTGCCTTATCTCTAACGTTATATAATAAAAATAACATAAACCTAACCTATACCTAATTTTTAACACAAATAAACAACAACACTAAATGTAGCAATAATGAGCTGAAACTCAAAAACTAAATAACGAAGAACACCAAAACTGAAAATACACACGAATAATTTAGACATTGTCATTCAGCCACCAATACCTAGATTGCGCCGTTTCAACTCGATCAGCTTCAACGAATCTAGCCAAAGTCAAAGTCAAAGTCAAAAACGCTTTATTTAATACTAATCGTTATAAATTTTAAAAGAATATAAAGCAAATTCCAAACAATAACAATCAAAAACTTAATGGCCCAAATGGCTCTCTAAATTTGTACGTTATCATTAACTCATTTCATCAAAAAAACTATAGCAAATTCAATTAATTACGATTATTACATATTTTGAAAATTTTATTGGAAAAAGGAGAAAAAACCAACCAACACTATCCTAAAATTATTTATAATTTAAACACAACAGTGAAACTTTGATCCTACACCTAATATGTTGTAACTTATTTCGAATAAAATACAATCAAAAAACTTTATCTTATACTAAAAAATTCTGTAACAATGTTCCTAACCTAAGTGTTTTATCTTATCTCTAACGGAATATAGTAAACATTACATATACCTAACTTATACCTAATTTTTAAACAAAAAAAAATAACAACACTAAACGTAGCAATAATGAGCTGAAACTCAAACACTAAATAACGAAAAAACACCAAAACTAGAAATAAACACGAATAATTTAGACATTGTCATTCAGCCACCAATACCTGGATTGCGCCGTCTCAACTCGATCAGCTTCAACAAATCTAGCAATTGAGTACCTCCATTGAAATTGTTGGTCTCGTGAACTCAAATTCGGAGGATATTTTATCTTCTTATCGGTGGCCCGTCGATATATGTGATATATGACTGGGACGCCGTCAGAATCAAAAACATATCCATTCATGTCCAAATACACGAATGCTTCTGGAGGAATGAAGCCAGTAGCGAGGCAAGTCGCAATATACCCGCCTGTAGGGTGGAACGGCTGTAAAATCCAAGGGTTTTCACTCACAGTCACAGATCTTGCGATATGATTCCGAAGAAGCTTCAATATGAAGATATCGACCCTCGTCACTTCAGCAGTTTGATAAATTCTTCTATTCGATATATAATGTTTCCAATCCGTCTCAGGCTTTCTGTACAAACCAGTACATGCACGAAGACATTTCCTTTCGAAAACTCTTAATTTTTCCATAGTACTAACACTCTGGTTGTACCAGATCTGACATCCATATGTCAAAACTGGTCTAACCAGTGTCTTGTAACAGATAATTTTGACCTTTTGGTCAATGTATCTGGAATGAAAGAGCCTTCGAAGGGCCATGACTACTTTGAGTGCCTTACTGAGCATGATTTTCACATGTTCAGTATAGTACAGATACTGACCGAGATAAACACCGAGGTATCGAACACAGGATCTATGTGGAACTCGTTCTGAACTACCCTCGCCAGCCATGATGTGGAAACCTTTCCAATTACGTTTCAGGTCTTGACTGACCCCCCGCAGCGTTGTCCGAAACAAGATTGATTCACACTTCTGCGCATTGATTTTCATTCGGAAATTGTCAGTGTACAGCTGCACATCATTGAACATTTTTTGGAGATTTCCCTGAACTATTGTATCTTTTCGGTCTGCCGTATAGATGATCAGATCATCAGCAAACGCTACCAATGATCGCATTGGCGAGACGTTAAAATCAAAGCCGTTCAATAGCTTGCGAATGAAGGTTGAGAAGAGCAGAGGCGCAGTAACTGTTCCCTGCTGTAGACCATTCAAGGCCTTGGACTCGCGCATTGTTGTCAGATTTCCATCAGTTACAACAAACGATTTCCCGTATAACATATTACACATCATGGCGACAAGGTGGCTGGGGAACTTGTCCTGAAGGAGTTTAAAAATTAGTCCATCTAACCACACCGTATCAAAGGCTTTCTCCATATCAATGAGACATGCTCCAACACATTGTCTATCATTTAGTTTGCAACAGATGTGTGAGGTTACTTTCGTTATTGCATGTGTGGTCAAATGCCTGGCACGGAAACCAAATTGGCAATTCGGCATCAACTCATTCTCCTCAATGTGGGCGTTTAATGCTCTGTTGAGTATCACTTCAAACACCTTGCTAATGTTAGGCAGCAAGCTGATTGGGCGATAGCTTTTCGGGCATGAAGATTCTTTTCCTTTCTTCAAGATCGGAAATACCTTAGCCTTTTTCCACTCATTTGGGAAATATGAATTGCTCAACATGTTGTTGAAAAATATGCAATAATAATAATTCAATTGTTGGTTATTCAGTTTCTCTGTATGGTTAAAAAGAAGGTAAAATAAAGTTGTTTTTAAAGTCGATGAAAAAAAAAATCAAAGCTCGGGACAAACCAGCGCAAACATTTAAAGGCTCCGGCGAGATGCATTTGGTATTTATTTTGCCATAAATAACTAAGTAATTGTTTTTCCCTGGTGAACAGGTTCACGAAGCCTTCCTGCTTCCTTGAAGGCTTCGCCTTCAAGGAAGCAGGAAGCCGGGTATTATGCGGAGCAACTGCGGTGACTGCAGGCCGCATGGAGGATTTTGAACTAGGCGATAGTCACATCCAACCCCTACAGAAAATCACTCCGTCCCACGAGTATTTTAACCAACATATATACAATACTACCAAAGGCAAGTACCTCCGTTACCAGCAGCACCTCCACAATCAAATGCATGCCAAAACACAAGGGCTCGAAATTTAGGATAGTGACGACAAGGACTATACTGTAGAAGCCTCAGCACCAAAAGATGGATGCTGCGTCGCTACAAAGTCATGGCAGGCTTGTTGAGGAGGATCATCGACCGTTTGGACCAGAAAGGGGTTACTCAGATCGGGTGCAGGAGTAAACTCATGACCCTTCAATGAGGTTGACAACAGCTGGATGAATATCACCTGCAGATCGTCGACCACCATGACGATCATGAAGCGTATGGTTTTAACGTTCAACAGCACACCTGCAGCTGCTCTGCCTGTGAGTACTCTTACCCTGCTTCTGCCAAAAATAAGCGATATACATGCGGTCCACCCTGAGAAGCGATCAAGTGGTCATCAGCTTGCTGTTCACTAAGTCAAGAGTAGCCTCGATGAAAACACTTACTTTTCCACGCCTAGCTCAGAAGACATGTTAAGACAGCGCTCATCCTGCAGGAGGTTTTTCAGGTATTCTGGACAAATGCCGAGATTATCTTATCATCGTATATTACCTTTGTGGCGAACAGGGTCTTGACCATACAAACCCTCTCAAGGCCGGACCGATGGAGACACGTAGCGTCTGAAGACAACCCAGCTTACATTCTATCACGTGGGATGGTGCCGGCTGAATTAAGCCGCTGTATTATGTGGACCACCATTTTTATCCAGGGCAGAATTAGTTTGGCCTTCTGAGTATCGGAGTGAGGGCCCTTGCGACTTGGAGACAAAACGGACCAAGACCGCTATGGTAGTGAAAGAGGCTCCTGAAACACATTTTATTCAGCAGATCCAACACGGCAACTCCTTCAAGAGGCAGTCAAGCAATCTCAACTGACAAATCAAGCGGCCACGAGTGATGAACTATCCACAGCCCTGGAGATCACCGTGAGGTATGTACAATCACAAACTTTAAACTGTGAACTTTTGGACATTAAGTCAGGGAGGCAAGTCTCCAAGCATAGGTCGTTAGTGGCGCCATTCCTGGATCTCGAGGATACAATACGTTTCGGTGGGAGGGCTTGGTTTTTACTTGTCAAAAGTCAAAAAATGACAGCTACAAAAGTGACATCTACCGATATAGCGGGCTATTCAATATAACACCTCTAACTGGTAAACCCTTTATGTATCTTTAGTTTTTCCCCTTTAGTTTTTTCCACCATTCATCATTTTCTTCATCCAGCTCTAATGATAATGAAAAATTTTAACTTTAAAGGCCCTTAGTGGCTATTCAGTTTTCAGAATTTGAACCTGTTTAAAGTTACCTTATATAAGCAAAGTGTTAAGGCGGGACTCAATAACGCATACGTGTACGTTTTATTCATTTATTATCCTGTCTCAGCTTTTAACGCGATTCAACTGTTGTTGTTTCAGTATTTTTGCATTGATATTATAAAAAATCGAACATGGATACGAGTTAATATTTTCAGAGGTTTGTAGAATCGACATTAAAAGAAAACCTGTTTGGAGTTGCTGGCAACCTACCGGTGGATGCCGGGGCGTTCTTTCCACTGCATTCTCAGTTATAATTGGAGCAAGTTTTTCTCTTATAATTTTGTCTCCGTCACCAATTTGCAACAGTTAAACGGCATCAAATTTGATTGAAATGGTAGTATTGAAGCAAATATCAGATCTGAAACTAAAGACAAACACAAACTATAAGTTTTAAAACAAAAATCACATTTTATTCGCAATTTGAAGTGAATTGAATTCTTTACTGAAAACTAGGAATTCAAAATATATGAAAAATGACCTCAAATTTACTTTCAGTCCAACTGCAAAGAGAATTTCAGTTGATATACATACTCCTAAAATTATTCAAACTACCACTCCGTGTTGATCTTCCTTCAGGTTTTATTTGCCTCAAAATCCAATCTCGTTTTCCTAGAGCACTCGCACACATTGCTGCATGAGGAGGATCGTCACCCTCAATGATAACAGACATAACTCCTAGTAGTTTTGGATTTTTCGAGCTACTTATAAATGGACCGCCAGAATCACCCTTAGAAAACTAAGATGTATTGATTTCAATTATTTTTATTTATTAACTTACGAAATATGGGGCTCTAAACGGATGTGATACACGTATAGTATTAGGTATATGTGAACCTACAACTGTAAAATAGTCCCATGCTAAGTCGGTTTCCGTTGGCACTGTGAATGTCTGTAGGCATAATCATACTCGTATATTTATGTACGGTCGGAAAATCGCAAATTGGTGAATACTCACATCATTCTTTCTTGTTTGAGCACCGAAACCAAGAACAATCACAGATGATCCTTCTTTTATTGACTTCGAAGCCAGAGGTATTACTGCGACATTTGGACCCATTTTGAAGGGAGTTTCAACCTAATCCAGGGAATAAATCGGAATGAGTGAAAATAATCAGCACGATATTTTTTAATCCCTTGAGCGTATAGGGTACAAGAAGGGATAACATTGATGCAATAAATAATTAGTTTATTGTAATAGGCGTACCGGTTAATTAGTTTTTTTTGTTTAAGAAAATTCAATCTTTATTGTGAAAAATTGCTTTTAGACGATCGGAAATGGTTTGTTGAGCGACGCCAAGTGATTTTGCAAGTTTGGGATGGATCTTGTCGAGCAATGTCTCCAATTCGTGATCTTCAAACTTTTTTGGCTGCCCGGGCCGTGCATCGTCCTCCAAGTCAAAATTGCCACTGTTTTACCGTGCAAACCACTTCTGGCACGTACGCTCAGCTAGAGCATGCACACCATACACTTCCACCAAAATACGATGACTTTCGGCAGTCTTTTTCTTCAATGAAGAAGTACTACTCGAAGAAACACTTTATTCGGCACAAAATTCGACATTTTCAGAGTAAAAAAAGTATTGTTGTTTACGCTTCAGCTAAATGACATACTGATTATGAAACTATATGACAGTAGCTTTCCAACACATATTTGGAGAGGTCAATCACTGGAATAAAAATCAAGTCACGCCATTTGTTAGAAAATTAACCGGTACTCCTTTTAAATAATGAGTAAAGTAAAAAGTATATTAACAAATTACGAAATATAATGCTACTTATTGAAGTTAGAGAAGTGTAATACTTAGTTTGAATGACGAATTCAAAGTTATTAATTTTGTTTATTTGATATCCACAGGTTAGTTCCCTTTTATTTCTTAGAAAGCCGTCAGATCTTGCTTTATTGAGTGATCAGACGCGACTTGAGAATAGGTGCAAGATGAGTTGAGAAAGTAGGCCCTAGGTTAGGCCACTTAGAGAGATAAATGGTTTTTCAATAAGAGGTGTTATTTTGAATAACCCTCTATTTTGGTAGATGTAATTTTTGAAGCTTTCATTTTTTAACATTTGACAAGTAAAATCTACGCCATTAATTGAAGTGTAACGATACACGCTTCAACAATGCACTGAAGGTACTAAAATTCACTATAAAAATGGTGAAAATTTGTCAGAGACGGTTCGCAAAACTCGAGCATTTTTGGGTCGTCGTAAAGCACGTTGCCGGACCGCAATACAGAAACAGTGGAAAAATTCGAGCTGCTGGGACAACTTAGTGATGTGAAGAATAAAACCAATGTACGTCTCTCAAGAACAGTCAAGAATATTACTGCTATAGCCAAAATTGTCGATGGAAACCCAGGTTTGTCCATTCTTCGTCATTCTTTCGAACTAGGCATTCCACAAATGTCATTGCACCGTATTTAGCATAAAATTTAAAAGAATATAAAGCAAATTCCAAACAAGAATAATATGACACTTAATCGCCTAAATGACTCTTTAAATTTATACGTTATCAGTCAAACACATTTGATGAAAAAAACCATGTCGAATACAAATTAACCAAGCTTATTACATAGTTTATGATTTGATTGGAGAAGAAGAAAAAACCAACCAACACAACTCCAAAATTTTCATTGATTATAACAAAATAGCGATCATTTATCCTATACCTAATATGTTATAAACTAATTCTAATAAAATTATACTAGAAAATTCTATCACAATATTCCTAATTTAAGCATTTAACCTTATCTCTTAACCCAATAAAATATACATAACATATACCTAACCTATATCTTATTTTTAATACAAATAAACAACACCAAATATAGCTTTGGCACCGCTTCCATAAATTTTATGGAAGCGGAGGCAAAGCAATTTCCCAACCTCAACATTAAGTAGCAGCAGAGCCCTCCCACCAGGAATTTACTGCAAGATAATTGGTAAATCAAACAAGGTCCTGTGAATATCAAAACGGGGCTCAACCGTATATTCCATGAAATCAGTTCAGAAAAATAATACAAGTATATGGTTATTATAAATTTTAATTTACTGCCGTTTTGTTTCCAGCATGTTAACCTAATGTTTGAGTAGTGATGATGACATACCGATTCTTTAAAATATTTCTGAAATGTTCATCAAAGCCTTCACAGGCCTGTAGTGTTCGGGTCCCTTGCGAATGTGTATTTACACATTGTCACGTGTAATTGCTATTTTAATTGATAAATTTCAATCGACTGTAGCTTAGCTGTGTACGGCTCGATTTTTCTGAAACTTTCCGAAAGTGTTTTGTATCCGAAAATTGAGATACAAATTTTAAACAAACTTAAGGGTCACCATTTGATTTTAAAGATGAAAACGTGAGTTAAAACCCTTTGATTTCATAGCCATTCGAATTTAAGATCTTGGATGGTATACAACAGGGAACAGTTACTGCGCGTCTGCTCTCCTCAACCTTTATTCGCAAGATATTGAGCGGCTTTGATTTTAACGTCTTGCTAACGCGATCATTGGAAGCATAGCAAACGTATCAGCAAGATGATATGATCATCTATATGGCAGACGGAAAAGCTACAATAGTTCAGAGCAATCTCCAAAAAATGTTCAATGATGTGCAGCTGTACACTGACAATTGGCGAATGAAAATCAATGCGCAGAAGTGTGAAACAATCTTGTTTCGGACAACGCTGCAGGGGGTCAGTCAAGACCTGATACGTAATTGGAAAGATTTCCACATCATGGCTGGTGAGGGTAGTTCAGGACCAGCTCCACATAAATTCTGTGTTCGATACCTCGGTGTTCAACTCGATCAGTATCTGTACTATACTGAACATGTGAAAATCATGCTCATTAAGGCACTCAAAGTAGTCATGGCCCTACGAAAACTCTTTCATTCCAAATACATTGATCAAAAGGTTAAAACTATCTGTTACAAGACCCTGGTTAGACCAGTTTTGACATATGGATGTCAGATTTGGTACAACTAGAGTGCTAGTACTATGGAAAAACTAAGAGTTTTCGAAAGGAAATGTCTTCGTGCATGTACTGGTTTGTACAGAAGGCCTGAGACAGATTGGAAACATTATACATCGAATAGAAGAATTTATCAAACCAGCAGGAAGAGGGTCGATATCTTCATATTGAAACTTCTTCAGAATCATATCGTTAGTAAGGCACTAAAAGTAGTCGAGGGCTTACGAAAACTCTATTATTCCAAATACATTGACCGAAAGGTCAAAATTATCTATTATAAGACCTGATTAGCCCAGTTTTGAGCGCTAGTACTATGGAAAAATTAAGAGTTTTCGAAAGGAAATGTCTTTGTGCAAGTATTGGTTTGTACAGGAAGCCTAAAACAGTTTGGAAACATTATATATCGAATAGAAAAATCTATAAAACTGCTGAAATGCTAAAGGGTCGATATCTTCATATTGAAACTTCTTCGGAATCATATCGCAAGATCTGTGGCTGTGAGTGAAAACCCATGGATTTCACAGCCGTTCCACCCTACAGACGGGTATATTGCGACTTGCCTCGCTACTGGCTTCATTCCTCCCGAAGCATTCGTGTATTTGGACATGAATCGATATGTTTTTGATTCTGACGGCGTCTCAATCATATTATCGTATATATAGACGGGCCACCGATAAGAAGATAAAATATCTTCCGAATTTGAATTCACGAGACCAACAATTCCAATGGAGATACTCATTTGCTAGATTTGTTGAGGCTGGCGGAGCTGAGACGGAGCAATCTAGGTATTGACAATGTCTAAATTATCAGTCCGCGTGGTGTAGTGGTTAGAGCACTAAGCCCTTAATCCGAAGGTCTCTGGTTCAAGTTTTGTTGACGTCAACGAGATTCAGTTCAAGTGATTCTTCGGGCGGACTATAAGAGTTGTAATGATTTTATGTCTAAGTCCGAACGAGGAACCGACCTCTCATCGGTTCTAGACGTTAAGTCTGAGTAGTGCCAACGGATGGTACCAACCGGTCAACCAATCCGTGCACCGTAATCCATTTTCGTGGTGGCTGCTTGTCGGTCAGCTAGATTGGAGAGGATTTTGGTCACGGGTCTCCAAATGGATTACGCTCGTTTACAATTTTTCAGCCACATTCAAACGCCCGTTTCAAACGCGTCAAAAACACAATCATACGGAGAAAAAGCCTACTTTACGTTACTCCGTATTTCTTCATCCATCCAGTCAAAGTACAAAAATCTAATCTCCGAAAAAAACTACGCTAAAGAAAAAACCAAAACCAACTAAGGCACCGCGTATCGCGCGCGACGCGAAACCGACCTCAGCGGATTTTCTCAAGCCCTACCCTCGCGACGGCAAACTTACCATGCACTCTACTTCCCGCTGAAAGAAGGGACCACTGGAAAGGAAAGTCGTTGAGGTCGGTTTCGCGTCACGTGCGGTACGCGGTACCTTAGTTGATTTTGGTTTTTCTTTAGCGTAGTTTTTTTTCGGAACTACGTAGAATGTTTCATCACTCTGGTTTATGTGGCTTGCGAGAAAACTTGCTGTGATGCACGGATAGACTGACAGACGATGGATACGATGGTCAAGATTTTAGTAAGGTGTTGCAAAAATAATTTTCAATACCCTGAAAAAGGTCTGTTGTATAAATACTTCCAAGTTAAGCCATTAAAGACGTTTCTATTAAAAATATTCATTATTTCAGTTGCCACTAAAATAGCGAATCGCGCTTGCCTTCTGACCATTGGGAGCCGTGATTTTAAATATATGCATTGAACTTTGGATTTTTTTAAATGTTTGTGTCTTAGAATCTCATCAATTAATGCGCCAAAGCCCGTTCAAATCGGACAGGGCAAAAGTATTGAATTTTAAGTGATAAAATAGCAGGTACAAATATTGTATTAGGTTTAAAATTTTTGACTTCTTTATTTGTCATCCTATTTTCATTATTTTTTGCACAATACAAGAACTTTGTGTTGCGAGCGAACACATACAGCATACTCGAATATATTTCCGCTTCATAACTGCAGTAGTTGCGAGCGAGCGAACACTACCTATGTGCTCGCACTTTGCCAATGAAAATTAGTCAAAGAAGAACATACGCTAGTAAATAAGCGAGCGGTAAAATAAACAGAAAAGGTTAACCCGCAATGATATTCACATCGTGAACGATATGCTTTGGGTGTGCTGCGAAGAGAGGTAAGCGAAAACGAAAACCGAAAGTTCCGGCGTAAAGACTCTTTCGCTCAATGTCCCCAACTTCGCTATTTCACCTCAAGAGATCTTAAGAACGCCGAAAACTTAAGTTAAAAGCATTCTTTTGAAGCCGAAAACAAGCGAGAAGCACTCTTTTCTCGATTTCCCCAGTTTCGACTATTCACCAGCCGAGCAAGCGAGACGAAGCGGGGAAAAAACTTTTGTGGAGCAAGAGCGCACGTGTTCGGCTACTCAGCACCTTCAAAGAGAATTTAGGTTGAAAGCTCACGAAAGAACAGTATTTAAAGTTCTTGGGCAAAGCATTCGAGACAGTTGGTTTTCAAGTGTAGTACGGGAGCGTGCTGCTACCCATTCACGAGTAGTATCGTCGAGTAGTTAGAAGAATTGAAGTGCTGTTCAATGTACAACGAAATGGTGAGGGGTGAGGTGTTGGCTTGCGGCGCGATCCTCAATCGGCCACCCTAATCCATTAGGTTGTCCAGTTGTTTCCCTCTCCAGGCTGGCTGATATTTAGAGTTTTAAAATAATTAAACAAGTGAAAATGTAATGAATCAATTTGGTCTTAATTTATAAATGTTTTAAGAATAAATTAAACCGTGAAATAAAGTTAAATCATTTAAAATAAACTCTCGTCTTTTGTTCTTCTAGTTTAGATGGATAGAGTAGCAGGTAAGTGGTGTTACAACGAGTTCTCTCTCGAGAGGCTTGATGATGTATATAGGATACATCTAGCTCCCAGTTCATACCAGTATACAAAGGGAATACTGGTTATGTAACATTAGCACAGTTATCCATAATTCCAAGTTTCATAGCAACCCGCTGGCCACTGGCCATTTTTATTGAGATGCTACAGCTTTGGATTGTTTATTGTGAGATTCATCACAATAGCTTAATAAACCTCTGTACCAAATTTCATCCGAATTGGAGCTCTACTTTAGTCAGAGTAGAAATCACGATTTTTCGTCTAAAGTTACCGCCATTTAATTTTTGCTCGGCTGATTTGGCTGGTTAAAAATTTTTTCAGAGGTATTTGCTCAAAACACATTTCCTGAAAATTTGAATAAAATCGCAGCAAAACTGCGACCTCTAGCGTTGTCACTAATTCGTTATATTTTCCAGACACATTATCACCATTATATGCAAAATGTTATACGGGAAATCGTTAAAGTCAAAGTCAATACCAATACAAAAACTTAATGGCCCAAATGGCTCTTTAAATTTGTATGTTATTGGTTTAACACATTTGATTAAAAAAATAAAGCCAATTCAAATTGCGATTATTACATATTTTATAATTTGATTGAAAAAAGAAAAAAAAACAACCCACTTATCTAAAATTATCTATAATTTCAACACAACAGTGCACTTTGATCCTACACCTAATATGTTATAGCCTAATTCTAATAAAATTCAATCAAAAAATTTTTCTTATACTAATACATTCAATCACAATATTCCTAACCCACGCGCTGAAGCTTACCTCTATCAGGGCAAGTTTATGCAATCCCTCACATATAATCCTGTTTCCATTACTTTCCGGAGTCGTACTATTAATTTCGATATCAACCCTATCGAGAAGATTTATCTCATCACTAGTGACTTCAAGATTCGGTACCTTCACTCGAGACTTCTTGCGGAATATGCTATTCACTTTCACGAACACGCCCTCTGGGTCCTGTGGGCTAATACCCCTCAATTTTTCCACCCATTGGGCTTTTTCAGACGCGGCGTTAAAAGTGAGCGTTAAACAGGTTATATGGGCAAGAAGAGTGAGAGGCATTGAGGGGACCTGATGGTAAAAACAAGCCAACATTTTGTAGGGTGAACGAGCGTAACGCACATACACAAACGCATTTCGTTGATCATTTGGTGGGGGAAATTTATACAAACGCCGGTAATCATTCCGAATTGAACATTCGGTGAAGAAGGTAGTCGTCATGAAACGATTTCCTTTCTTTAATTTGCGTGCAAAAATGGATGCGTAGACGCAAGAAGCTACGCGTTATGTAATAAATTTATGAAAGCGGAGGCCATGTTCAATTTCAGGAAACAACACGACGAAGATCTCGATTTCAATAAAGTTAAATTGCCTATTGTAAATCCATAGAAAATTAACAGTACGCATAATCTTTATGGAATCGCATTATAATATGCCAGTTGACAACACAACAAGAAAAATATGCGACTTAAAGGATATTCAAATTGAGAATGTGTATATTTTTCAGAAAGCGGAAAAACACGGAGGTTCTAATAAATTCAATAGAAGTTTGAACCGAAAAACTTTAACAATCATAAAACACATTTTTCATTCCAGTTTTTGTCACCTCCTGCACAATTCAAGGCTAAAACATCATTTCTCAATCGCATATCTCTCTGTCTTCAGTTTCATGTTGTCCGCACAACGTTTAATGATCAAATGATCCTTTTGACACATACACTCGCAAGACGTGTATCGTATACAAAAAAAGATTGGCTGAACTATGGAACGTGTAAACATAAGAAACCTGTTTGGATATGGGTTTTTGCCATTCCCGTGTGAAAGAGCCCATTGATTGCTGACCTCACTCCTGAAGTATGACCGGATTAAGTTCCGGATATTCTTCAGGTGTAATTTCAACAAAGACAACGAGGGATGGTTGTAGTCCTAAAATCGTAGCTAAATATTGTTGACGCGTGTAAGAAGGCTTTTAAGTCTTTTTACCTTGCGATGGTTGGTATTTCATATCCTTCCATATTGTTTCGATGTTTAATCTTTGGAACTACTTTTCCAATCGTTTCCAACGTCAGCTTCTCTAACTTCGACAAATAGAGACCTATTTCATCGTTAGTTAGATTCCTGCCATTCGGAACCATTGAGCAAGAGTTGCCATCAGCAGAAGGAAGACATTGCTTCTGGTTCTCCCGAGTGCTAAATGTAGAAATTCAATTTTCTTAGCAATACTGGAACAAAATGTTGGCTCCTTACAGTGTTTTTTTAAAACAAGAATATATTTTTTGTGTGTGTCGTAATTTTTCTTGAATTAGATCATTCTACATATTTGCATATTGTAAGTTAAGGGCAAAATCCTTCTGACATGAGCATAGTTCTGTCTACTCAACTTGTTTACATATATATATATTGGTGTCTCCACCTCTTCCAGGTCTGTAGAAGAATATTGCATTATATCCTTCAACGTTTAAAAATCGTGCTTCTTCTGGTTAAATGCATATTTGACTGAAAATGTTCCTTTGGTAGTTTTAGAAAAACTAGTAAGACATACACAAGAATTTTTTTTTTTTGTGTGCCCCCTTATACCGATGTTTTACACATTGTCTGGGTAGAAACGACGAAATGTGAAGTGCAGATCGCACGAGCGTTGTGCGACGAAGAAAGTGTGATGGAGAGAGTGGAAGGGAAGGAGGTATTTAAAAAAACAAGAATAGGCGGACGGACGCCGGTCGTTATTTCAAGATGGTTTTATGTGTGAGTATAAAGCTCCGAAAATAAGGATGACAATGTACAACAAACGATTTTGCTTTGTCATTGCTTTATCCTAAGCATAGTATATTTAAATTTATAGGTATCCTAGGCCAATTATGACTCCAGATTTGTATGCGTTAAAAGCAAATTAATCATTCAACCAGATTGTGATCATGAACTTGAAAATTCAATACTTACAGTTGTTACTGCAACATCATCTTCTATTCTGCGTGAGGCATTATAATCTGGATGCAAAACGATTCGAATTATATTGCGATATTGCCTGCTTTTTGCCTTCGGCTTGTTGTTTCTGTAGTTTATATCTCCCAACATGCAACGACCCATCTACAAATATAATATAATTTTTAATCCAACAAAAGTTTAGATATTTCTCATGCCTTGTCAGATGGCTTGAATGAAGTATAGCAATGTGCCGCTGTCAAGCAATGTTTTGGAGATATTAGCGACGCAGAACAGCCAACACCATTCTTCGTGTCCACAATGATAGCCTAGAAAGATGATAAAATTCAATGTTGCCAACCAATATCACTATTCAGTTGTTACAGCAAATGGAAATTGGCCAAGTTTAGAACGAGTTCCATTGAGCATACGGGGATCTACATTAAAATGTTCACTAGCACCTCCATCTAACAATGTCAAAAGAAACATTAAAATAACACCCATTGAAATTTTTAGAGTTGCTTCTGAAAAATTCGAAAGAAACATTAACACTTTTTATTCTAAATCAAATTTGTAGAAAACCAAAAATTGGTTGTGCGTTTTGAAAGCTCCATAAAATAAGCCAGCTTAGATCCAGGGGAAAAATATTCATCAACATACGAGTAGTAGATGTACATATATATTATAAAGGGTTTTCCAATAAGAGGGGTTACTTTGAATAGCCCGCTGTTTCGGTAGATGTCACTTCTAAAGGTGTCATTTTTTGACTTTTGACAAGAAGAAAATACGCCGTTTATAAAAATGGGATAATACATGCTTCAACAACGCATTGAAATTATTATCACTATAAAAATGGTGAAAATTTGGCAGAGACGGTTCGTGAAACTCGAAAATTTTTGGGTCATCGTGAAGCACCTTGTCGACCCGCAATACAGGAATTGGTGGAAAAATTCGAGCTGTTGGGACAATTTAGTGATGTGAAGGATAAAACCCATGTACGTCACTTAAGAACAGCCGAGAATATTGCTTCTGTAGCCGAAAGTGCTGAAGAAAACCCAGGTTTGTCCATTCATCGTCGTTCTTTGGAAAAAGGCATTCCACAAACGTCATTACACCTTATATCGCATAAAGACATGGGTCTTAAGGCTTATAAAGTTCAGTCAACAGAAGAGCTTGAGCCGGTCGATCATCAACAATGTCGTGTCTTTGCTGATTGGGTCCTTGAAGTGCATGAAAATTATCCGGAATCCCATCGAAAAATCATCTGGAGTGATGAGGCCCATTTCCACCTCGATGGCTTCGCCAACAAGCAAAATTGTTGCATCTGGGGCTCGGTAAACCCAAGAATTATTGTCGGTAAGCCTCTCTATCCTCAACGTGTGACTGTTTGGTGCGGTTTATGTTCCGGCGGAGTCATTGGACCTTACTTTTTCGAAAATAGGATGGAGCAATAGTTATGTTGAATGGATTGCCCAATCGGGAGATGGATAATGATTTTTTATGGCCGGAATTGGATGGTATTGATCTGTATAGCGTTAACTTTCAACAAAACGGCGCTACGTGCCACACAAACGATGAAACCATCGATCTTTTACGGGAAAAGTTTCCGGACCGTGTTATCTCTCGAAGAGATGATCACAATTGGCCACCGAGAACTTGTCATTTAACACCTTGCGACTTCTTCTTTTGAGGCCACGTGAAAGAAAAGGTCTACGCCGATAGCCCAGCGTCGATTCAAGACCTCGAAAATAGGATTCGTGAGGCTTCGTGGACATAGGGTAGCCACTTTGCGATTTGATTATGGAAAATTTCATGAAAAGGATAGGGTCCTGTAAGGGTGGTCGTGGCGGTCTTTTCCCTGATGTTATTTGTTACGGTCAGTGGCATATCAGTTTCTTTATAATGAAATAAACATCCGATCATTAGAATTGAAAAATGGCATTTTTCTTATAATATCAAAATAACACCTCTTATTAGAAAACCCTGTGCTTAAATTGAAGAAGTTCGTACATGTTATGTACATTGACTACGATTGTTAATATGGCAAGTGTAAATATAAACATGGCAAGTCAAAATATAAACAAAACATCATAAGATTATATCCAAAGCATACAAAAATATCCAGCTTCATCAACCCCGACTTCATTGTTACTCTACACCGACATGACTATCTCCTTGCATTCATTTCAAGCAAAAGTTTGACATTATGCTTCTAACTGAACCCTCACTCAATTCATGGCACTTCATGACATTCAATGAATTTGAATTCATAAGAAATGATGGAGTGAATGGTGATGGGGGAGGTGGCACCAGGGTATTGGCTAGAAGGCCGTATGATTTCCATAATATTAATGAAGTCGTATTCAAAAGCGTTGAATTACTTGAAGTCTTCGTTATAAAAATTTCACTGCCAAGTGCAGAAATTTATTCGTTTTCTCTGCCTATGCAACTGGTTGAAACGTTCTCAAGTTCAAAGAAAGGCGTATATTCTTGCGGATGTTGTTTATGCCCGGCATACATAATGGCTGAACGCCAACAATAATCCAAAAGGTATTTTCCTGTAATCCTGGATAACTGAGGTCCAAATTGCGAGCAGGAAAAATTTATATAGTTTGGGGTTCCCAACATACCCTAGGACAAATTCATATCTAGACTACTACATTGATGATGCAAGACTTGAATTTAGCTTTACTAGTTCTCAACGAAAACTGCAGGTGCTTCCTTATGATAACAACATAATCCAATCGTAATTGAAATCGATCATCAAAGGTATGATCTCTTCCTCATTCCAGTTCAACATGAAAGTCATCGGTTGAGTTTCAAGGAAACGGATTGGAGAAAGTTTTAAAAGAAGCTTAAACAGGATTACCAGGAGCAATGCCTCCCTCTGACTCTTGTCCAATGGTTCCCAATGACATAAATCTAATTAACGACGAAATTAATCTCTATTTGTTGAAGCTCGAGAAGTTGACATTGGAAATGATTAAGAAAGTAGTTCGCAAGATTAAACATCGAAACAATATGGAGCAATATACCTGTAAGTTAGAAATGGAACAATATAAAATTTCCTTGTTAAGCTTTTTCATCAATCATTCGACCGTTATCACATCAATTTCATGTGAATCTATTCGATAGTTACAGAGCTTTTCGCACCGATCTTGTCAGTCCCGACAGGTTCAAGGTTTCATGCGTAAGTTGAAGCTATCAGAGCTATGCAAAAGTCGAGATCGATGTACGTACGGTGGGAAAAGCTACACGTAAAGCAAATGACCATATAGATTTCCATAAAATTGATGGTTAGAGATTTGAATGATCAATAGAACTGTTAAGCAAAGACAAGTTCTTAGAAGAGAAAATAACGTAAACATAATTCGTAATTACAAAAACAGATTGAGTTTACATAAGTAGAAAAATTAAAGAATCATTCTCCCAACCTATAAGCATGGAGGTCATCATCACCTGTGTGTGTCTAATAAGAGTGACGGCCTGATGAAAATAAATCATTGGAACCATCTTCTTTTAACATTTTTCTTTTCTATAGTTATTAATGCATCTAAATTACACTCAGAGAGTTTTGATCACTAATAGAGAATGTGTTAGAGCGTGTCTCATTGATATGGACAAAGACTTCGATACGGTGTGTTTGGAAAGACTAATTCTTAAGCCTCTTAAGAACAGTTTCCCCAGACACCCTGTCGCCATGATGTGCAATATGTTATGCGGAAAGTCATTTGTCGTAACTGATGGAAATGTAACGACAATGCGCGACTTCCAGGTCTTGAATGGTCTACATTAGGGGATAGTCACTGCGCTTTTGCTCTTCTCAATATTCATTTGGAAGCTATTTAACAGCTTTGATTATAACATCCCACCAACGAGATCATTGGTAGCGTTTGCTGATGATCTGATCATCTATACGGCAGACCGAAAAGCTATAGGGTTTTCCATTAGGGACAAAACAATTTTGCATCTTTATATGAACGCACCTTTAAACTTTCTTAATAAACTGTGAATATGAAAACGTTAGTTACAGTCAACATCTTCATCATGGTAAAGTTGACAAACTAGCAATGTTTGGGAATTATTGAAAATTACAACCAAAATTCTGAGTTGGTGGTCGCTACTTTAAAAGGGCTCACTCCAATTTTCGGTCGTAACGGGCTGTGCATGCTATAGGAGATAGACTATTGAATGTTCCGGTGCCAAAAAGATGTCATTCCGCTCGAAGCAAAGGAAAAATCGCAGCCATAATGAACATCCATTCAAAATGAGCCAAATTTCTCGATTCCACGTCGTTCTCAAGAATTGGGCATCGTTCAAACCACAATGTGGCGTATTTTAGAAAAAGACCTTGACTTACTTGGTTACATTATCAAATCGACTCAAGAACTTGGCCCATGTGATCATTCGAAACGCCAAATCTTCTCCAATTGAGCTCTGGCAAAGCTTGAAGGAAATGAAGAATTTTATGGAAAAATCATCTTCACGATGAAGCTCATTTCTGGCTCAACGGCTTTGATAATAAGCAAAATATGCATCATTGATCAGCAACAAACCATCATATACTTCTTAAGATGCCATTGGATTCGCAAAAAATTACTGTTTTGTGTGTGTTTTTTTCATGCTGGAGGTGTAATTGAACCTTAATTTTGATCGTGGATGAAAACAACCGTCATGTTATCGTCGATGGACAGCACTATCGTGTTATGTTGGAAGATGATGTTGCTAGAATTCAATGAACATCATCAATAATATGTGGTTTCAACAAAACGGTGCCAGTAGTCACATAGCACGCCTCACAATCGATTTATTGAAAGGCAGATTTTGTAAACGTGTTATCTCGAGAAAAGGTCCGGTCGAATGCCCGCCCCGTTCATGCCATCTAACGCCAGTGGATTTATTTTTATGGGATTATCAAGTCACTAGTCGATGCCATAAAGCCAACAACTTTAGACGAGCTCAAAGGCAACATCAAACGTTAAATTGCCAAAGTTCCGATTGAAATGTTTGCCAGAGTGGTGGAACATTGCTTTCAAAGAATCGACCACTATATATGGGTGGTCATATGACCGAGCTCAAACTTTATGCACTAAATGTAATGCTTGCACTTTATTCACAACAAATTTGAAAACAATATCTCAAATATTTCTGTTTTATTAATAAATAAAGGGGAACCGTTTGAAATAGTTCAGAGCAATGATCAAAAATTTGTAAATGATGCGCTGCTGTACACTGACAAGTGGCAAATGAAAATCAATGCATAGAAGTGTGAAACGATTTACTGCAGGAGGCCAGTCAAGACTTAAAACGTAATTGGAAGGATTTCAACATTATGGCTAGTGAGGGTAGTTCAGAACGGGTTCCATATAAATCCTGTGTTCGATACTTCAATGGTCACCTCGATCAGTATCTGTACTATACTGAACATGTCAAAATCATTCAAAGTAAAGCACTTAAAGTAGTCATGTCCTTTCGACGACTCGTTCTTTCCAGATACATTGAACAAAAGTTGAGGCTATATTTCAGAATGATGGTTATGCAAGTTCTGACCTAAGGATGTCAGACCTGGTACAACCAGAGTGCTAGTACTCTGGAAAGATTGATTTTTCGACAGGAAATATTTTTGCACATGTACTGGTTTATACAGAGAGCCTACGGCAGATTGGTAGTACTGCATGTCGAATAGAAAAATTCATCAAACAGCTAAGGTGACGAATGTCAATACCTTCATGCTGAAACTTCTTCGGAATCATATCGCAAGATCGATCACTTTTTTAAATACTAACCGTTATAAATTTTCAAAGATTATAAAGCAAATTTCAAACAATCAAAATGCTAAACTTAATGGCTCAAATGGCTGTCTAAATTTATACGTTACAAATCAAAAACCTTCAACCAAAACAAAAAATTCGAATTAAACTTCAGTAAAATATTACATACGTCATGATCCAATGGAAAAACGAAATTATTTTAAAAATTTATTAATTTTTCACAAAAGTCAGTTTCAAAAAATTGCAATTTTTTTCTAACGAGCCAGTCAAAAGCAAATTTTGATTTTATTGGGAAACCCACCACCGTTGAATTATTCGAGCATTTATCGAATACCTGAAATTACTTTCCTGAAGAAATATCAAAAGTGGAAATACTTTCAAGGGAAGTCCCGGTCTGAGCACATTCCCTCTAGGCTCGCTACAAAAGCAACGAGATGGAGGAGCCTGATGGCTTCAGCCATCAACCAGAAGGTTCTTGTCCATCGCCAATGATGACGGGCGAAAAAAACTCAAAAGAAGAAAACCTGACAGTTCTATCGGTAATTGGAATCGAGCAGCTGATCAAAGATAAAGAGAAAGCTGACAAAATCGAAAAAGAAAATGATGATCAGAAACACTTGTTGGAACGTTAACATTCAACAAAGAAAAAGAAACCAAGAAAGGCCAAGAAGTAAATTATAAAACCGAAGATAAGAAAACTAAGAAGCCAAAGCAAGAAGCTGATCAAAAGGATGTCCTCAGCGCAGGCGGAGCAAACGACAGCAGGAACTACTATGCAGCGCTAGCTGGAGTTGCAGATACGATGAGTATTGAAGGGGATCCAGGTAAAACGTCTAAGTTACATAATGAGTTCATAGAATACCTTAAAATTAAAAAAAGGGAGAAAAAACCAAAAGTTTTGTCTGCTGGTCCGTCCGTCAAGATCAATGAAAAAAAGTAAGAGTCCCACCAATCAATGCATTTGGGCAAACATCCAAAGATATGGTTCGGCTTTTGGCAGCCAAAACTAAAATTAATAATTTTGAGATCAAAAAAGTCAATGCCGATAAATTGACAGTAAGGATTAAGTCGTTGGTTGATTTCCAGGCAACAAAAAGTGCCTTAAATTCTGGAGACGTTCCGCATTTTACATACACCCCCAAAAGCTAAAAAAACCAAACCTTTTTATTGAAGGGTCTGGACTGTGGTGAGGACACAGGCGATCTACTACAGGTGCTCCAAAAAGTTGCACCACAAATAAAATTTATTTCAGTTAAAACCTTTGCAACGAGGAGATCGATTGTGGAACGCAAAAACTTGCCTCACTACTTAGTCCAGATTTCCAGCAAAAGCAGTTCAAGTGCCCTGCAGAAAATACGGTACTTGAACTTCCGCATGGTAAGGTGGGAACGCCTCCAGAAAAGTGAGGTCAACCAGTGCTACAGGTGTCAAAGATTCGGTCATTTGGCTGCGAATTGCGCGATGAAATATAGGTGTGTTAAATGCAAAGACATTCATGCTCCCGGCGAGTGTGAATTGGCCCAGGCGGAGCCAAAAGAAAAACTATATTGTGTGAACTGCGGTGCCTTTGGTCATCCAGCATCATATCGAGGATGCCCCCGGTATCAAGATACAAAGGTAAAATTCGCTCCAAAACAAAGTCAAGCACACCGCAGTGTGATACCTACTGGTTTGTTATTCGCCCCAAAGCAAACACAAATACACCGCAGTGTCTTAGGTCCGAACTTCGTCAAGCCCGGAGTATCATTTGCACAAGCCGCTAGAGGACCAGCAGAAAATGCGGAAAATAGTGTAAATAATGTAAGTGGCAATAATGAGCTGCTTCTCAAAATTTTACAGCAATTAAATTCCTTATCAGAGCGAATCGATAAACAAGATTCGAAAATTAACATTGTTTTTCAGCGTTTAGGACTTTCAAATGCCTCGAAATAAGTTGTCATCCAGCCACATTCCCGCGGATAGGATTCGTCTCATCTCGATGAACGTCAACTCCATTGTTACTTTACATCGGCGTGATTATCTCCTTGAATTCATTGCCAGACAAAAGCCTGACATCCTGCTTCTAACCGAAACCCACCTTAATTCATGGCACTCCATGACATTCAAGGATTTTGAGTTCGTAAGAAACGATAGGGTAATAGGTGATGGGGGAGGTGGCACCGGGATATTGGTACGAAGACCCTATCGTTTCTAAAATATTGAAAAAGTCGAATTCAAAAGCTTTGCATCTCTTGAAGTGTCCGTTATCAAAATCTCACTGCCAGGTGGGGATAACCTCTTCGTTATCTCTGCCTATGCAACTGGTGGAACTGTTCTCAAGCTCAAGGAGGAGCTCAATTCCATGATTGAAATACTCGAATTGAACAGGCTGCATAACTATTATATTCTTGCTGGTGACCTGAACGCCAAGCATACATCATGGCTGAATGCCACCAATAATCCAAGAGGTGTATTCCTGAAATCATGGATAACAGAGAACCAAATTGAATACAGGTGCATACTATATGGGTCGGAGTTCCCAACATACCCTAGGACAAATTCATATTTGGACCTTTGAACTGCTGACGCAAAACTTGAATTCAGCTTAGTAGTCCTCAACGGAAACTGCAGGTGCTTCCTTATGATAGCGACCATAACGCAATCGTAATGGAAATCAATCATCACAGGGATGATTTCTTCCTCATTCCAGTTCAACATGAAAATCATCGGTTGAATTTCAAAAAACAGACTGGGGAAAGTTTCAAAAGAAGTTTAATCGGGAGTACCAGAAGCAATGTCCCCCTTCTGATGATGACAACCCTTGCTCAATGATTCCTAATGACAGGAATCTAACTAACGATGGAATAGATGTCTATTTGTCGGAGTTAGAGGAGCTGACGTTGGAAACGATTAAGAAAGTAGTTCCGAAGATTAAACATCGAAGCAATATGGAAGGGTATGAAACACCAACCATCACAAGGTTGAAAAGATTGAAAAGCCTTCTTCTCATACGCGTCAACAATATTTATCGGCGATTTTTGGACTACAACCATCCCTCGTTGGCTTTGCTGAAATTACACCTGAAGAATATCCGAAACTTAATCCGGTCATACTTCAGAAGTGAGGTCAGCAATCAACGGGCGGAAAAATTGAGGAGTATTAGCCCACAGGACCCAGACGGCGTGCTTGCGAAAGTGAATAGCATATTCCGCAAGAAGTCTCGAGTGAAGGTATCGAATCTTGAAGTCACTAGAGATGAGATAAATCTTCTCGATAGGCCTGGTATCGAAATTGATAGTACGACTCCGAATAGAAATGGAAACAGGATCATTTGGGAAGGGTTGGATAAACTTGCCCTGATTGGAACACATTTTGAATTGGTTCATCTAGCAAACCTTGAGCGAGGGGAACGAAAAATTTTCAGGAGTCGTTGAAGCAAAAGCTTCCGACTTCAAATCAAGCCTGAACCGCCAATCAATTCTTCATTTCAATGAAACATTAACATCTGACCTCGTACCGAGCTTGAATCTTATTGATTATTTTGTCAGCTGTGAAGACTTGTGTTCATATTTCGCAAGATGAACAACAAGAAATCATGTGGTACTGATGGCATTCCAAATGTAGTTCTTCGACATCTGCTTGAGGTTGCTATGAGAAATTATTGCATATTGTTCAACAACATGTTGAGAAATTCATATTTCCCAATCGAGTGGAAAAAGGCTAAGGTATTTCCAATCTTGAAGAAAGGAAAACAATCTTCATGCCCGAAAAGCTATCGCAAAGTCAAAGTCAAAGTCAAAAGCGCTTTATTTAATACTCATCGTTATAAATTTTAAAAGAATATAAAGCAAATTCCAAACAATAACAATAAAAAACTTAATCACCCAAATGGCTTTCTAAATTTGTACGTTATCATTAACTCATTTCATCAAAAAAAACTATAGCAAATGCAATTAATTACGATTATTACATATTTTTAAAATTCAATTGGAAAAAGGAGAAAAAACCAACCAACACTATCCTTAAAATTATTTATAATTAAAACACAACAGTGAAACTTTGATCCTACACCTAATATGTTGTAACTTATTTCTAATAAAATACAATCAAAATAGCATTATCTTATACTAAAAAATTCTATAACAATGTTCCTAACCTAAGTGTTTAATCTTATCTCTAACGGAATATAGTAAACATTACATATACCTAACCTATACCTGATTTTAACAAAAATATATAACAACACTAAATGTAGCAATAATGAGCTGAAACTCAAACACTAAATAACGAAAAACACCAAAACTGAAAATAAACACGAATAATTTAGACATTGTCATTCAGCCACCAATACCTGGATTGCGCCGTCTCAACTGGATCAGCTTCAACGAATCTAGCTAATGAGTACCTCCATTGGAATTGTTGGTCTCGTGAACTCAAATTCGGAGGACATTTGATCTTCTTATCGGTGGCCCGTCGATATATGTGATATATGACTGGGACGCCGTCAGAATCAAAAACATATCGATTCATGTCCAAATACACGAATGCTTCTGGAGGAATGAAGCCAGTAGCGAGGCAAGTCGAAATATACCCGTCTGTAGGGTGGAACGGCTGTGAAATCCAAGGGTTTTCACTCACAGTCACAGATCTTGCGATATGATTCCGAAGAAGCTTCAATATGAAGATATCGACTCTGGTCACATCAGCATTTTGATAAATTCTTCTATTCGATATATAATGTTTCCAATCCGTCTCAGGCTTTCGGTACAAACGAGTACATGCACGAAGACATTTCCTTTCGAAAACTCAACTTTTCCATAGTACTAGCATTCTAGTTGTACCAGATCTGACATCCATAGGTCAAAACTGGTCTAACCAGTGTCTTGTAACAGATAATTTTGACCTTTTGATCAATGTATCTGGAATGAAAGAGTTTTCGAAGGGCCACGACTACTTTGAGTGCCTTAATGAGCATGATTTTCACATGTTCAGTATAGTACAGATACTGATCGAGATAAACACTGAGGTATCGAACACAGGATTTATGTGGAACTCGTTCTAGACTACTCTCACCAGCCATGATGTGGAAATCCTTCCAATTACGTTTCAAGTCTTGACTGACCCCCTGCAGCGTTGTCCGAGACAAGATTGTTTCACACTACTGCACATTGATTTTCATTCGCCAATTGTCAGTGTACAGCTGTACATCATTGAACATTTTTTGGAGATTTCTCTGGACTATTGTAGCTTTTCGGTCTGCCGTGTAGATGATCAGATCATCAGCAAACGCTACCAATGATCGCGTTGGCGAGACGTTAAAATCAAAGCCGTTCAATAGCTTGCGAATGAAGATTGAGAAGAGCAGAGGCGCAGTAACTGTTCCCTGCTGTAGACCATTCAAGACCTTGAACTCGCGCATTGTTGTCAGATTTCCATCAGTTACGACAAACGATTTCCCGTACAACATATTACACATCATGGCGACAAGGTGTCTGGGGAACTTGTCCTGAAGGAGTTTAAAAACTAGTCCATCTAACCACACCGTATGGAAGGCTTTCTCCATATCAATGAGACATGCTCCAACACATTGTTTATCATTTAGTTTCCAACAGATGTCTGAGGTTACTTTCGTTATTGCATGTGTGCTCGAATGCCTGGCACAAAAACCAAATTGGCAATTCAGCATCAACTCATATTCCTCAATGTGGGCGTTTAATGCTCTGTTGAGTATCACTTCAAACACCTTGCTGATGTTAGGCAGCAAGCTGATTGGGCGATAGCTTTTCGGGCGCGAAGATCCTTTTCCTTTCTTCAAGATCGGAAATACCTTAGCCTTTTTCCACTCATTTGGGAAATATGAATTGCTCAACATGTTGTTGAACAATATGCAATAGTTCCTAATAGTAACCTCAGGCAAATGTCGGAGAACTACATTTGGAATACCATCAGTACCACATGATTTCTTGTTGTTTATCTTGCGAAATATGAAACAAACACAAAATAATCAATAAGATTCAAGCTCGGTATGAGGTCAGATGTTAATGTTTCATTGAAATGAAGAATTGATTGGCCGTTCAGGCTTGATTTGAAGTCGGAAACTTTTGCTTCAGCGACCTCTGAAAAAATTTCGTTCCCTCTCTCAGGGTTTGGTAGATGAACCAATTCAAAATGTGTTCCAATCAGCGCAAGTTTATCCAATCCTTCACAAATAATCCTGTTTCCATTTCTATCCAGAGTCGTACTATCAATTTCGATACCAGCCCTATCGAGAAGATTTATCTCATCACAAGTGACTTCAAGATTCGATACCGTCACTCGAGACTTCTTGCGGAATATGCTATTCACTTTCGCAAACACGCCATCTGGGTCCTGTGGGCTAATACCCCCCAATTTTTCCACCCATTGATTGCTGACCTCATTCCTGAAGTATGACCGGATTAAGTTCCGGACATTCTTCAGATGTAATTTCAACAAAGCCAACGAGGGATGGTTGTAATCCAAAAATCGTCGATAAATATTGTTGACGCGTGTGAGAAGAAGGCTTTTCAATCTTTTCAACCTTGCGATGGTTGGTGTTTCATATCCTTCCATATTGTTTCGGTTTAATCTTGGGAACTACTTTCTCAATCGTTTCCAGCGTCAGCTTCTCTAACTTCGACAGATAGACATCTATTTCATCGTCAGTTAGATTTCTGTCATTCGGAACCATTTAGCAAGAGTTGCCACCATCAGAAGGGGGACATTGCTTCTGGTACTCCCGATTAAACTTCTTTTGAAACTTTCCCCAGTCTGTTATTTTGAAGTTCAACCGATGATTTTCGTGTTGAACTGGAATATGATGATTGATTTCCATTACGATTGCGTTATGGTCGCTATCATAAGGAAGCACCTGCAGTTTCCGTTGAGGACTATTAAAGTTGAATTCGAGTCTTGCTTCAGCCAAATATGAGTTTGTCCTAGGGTATGTTGGAAACTCCGACCCATATAGATTGCACCTGTATTCAATTTGGTTCTCTGTTATCCATGATTTCAGGAATACACCTCTTGGATTATTGGTGGCGTTCAGCCATGATGTATGCTTGGCGTTCAGGTCACCAGCAAGAATATAATAGTTATGCAGCCTGTTCAATTCGAGTATTTCAAACAAGGAATTGAGTTCCTCCTTGAGCTTGAGAACAGTTCCACCAGTTGCATAGGCAGAGATAACGATGAGGTTATCCCCACCTGGCAGTGAGATTTTGATAACGGACACTTCAAGAGATTTATAGCTTTTGAATTCGACTTTTTTAATATTTTGGAAACGATAGGGTCTTCGAACCAATATCCCGGTGCCACCTCCCCCATCACCTATTACCCTATCGTTTCTTGCGAATTCAAAATCCTTGAATGTCATGGAGTGCCATGAATTGAGGTGGGTTTCGGTTAGAAGCAGGATGTCAGGCTTTTGTCTGGCAATGAATTCAAGGAGATAATCACGCCGATGTAAAGTAACAATGGAGTTGACGTCGATCGAGGTGAGACGAATCCTATCCGTGGGAATGTGGCTGGATGACAACTTATTTTGAGGCATTTGAAAGTCCTAAACGCTGAAAAACAATGTTAATTTTCGAATCTTGTTTATCGATTCGCTCTGATAAGGAATTTAATTGCTGTAAAATTTTGAGAAGCAGCTCATTATTGCCACTTACATTATTTACACTATTTTCCGCATTTTCTGCTGGTCCTCTAGCGGCTTGTGCAAATGATACTCCGGGCTTGACGAAGTTCGGAGCTAAGACACTGCGGTGTATTTGTGTTTGCTTTGGGGCAGATTTCAATCTTGCATCCTGATATCGCGAGCATCCTCGATATGATGCCGGGTGACCAAAAACACCGCAGTTCACACAATATAACTTCTCTTTTGGCTCCGTCTGAGCCAATTTGCACTCACCGGGAGCATGCACGTCTTTGCATTTAACGCATCGGTAATGCATGGCGTTTCTGGAGGCGTTCCCACCTCACCACTCGAAAATTTAAATACCTGATTTGCTGAAGAGCGTTTGGACTGCTCTTATTTGTTATTTCTACCAAATAAAGTGGTAAGTTTTTTTTTTCTACCGTCGACCTTCTTGTCGCGAATGTTTTCACTGAGATAAACTCGATTTGTGGTGCTGTTTCCTTGAGAACCTGAAGAAGATCGACGGTATCTTCTCCGCAGTCCAAGCCCTTCAGCAAGAACGTCTGGTTTTTCTCGCTTTTTGGGGTATAAGTGAAGTGCGGAACCTCCCCAGAATTCAAAGCATCTTTCGCTGATTTGAAATCAACCAGTGATTTCGTTCTAATTGACAGCTTCTCAGAATTTATTCGTTTAATTTCGAAATTTGTCAATTTGTTTTCGGCTGCCAACAGCCAAACCATGTCTTTTCCGCTTTGACCGAAGACATTAATTGGCGGAACTTTCTCGGTATTCTTGGCTACTTTTTGAGGAGGACCAGTAGAACTACGGGCTGGTTTCTTCTCCCTTTTTCTACTTTCATTATTTTTATTTTTTAAATATAAGATAAAATTATCGTCTTTATTACCTTCGTCTACCTCCATGTCCTGTTGGAGTCCATCCAGCGCCGCAAAGTAGTTCTGGCTTTCGTTGGTGCCACCAGCACTTAATACCTCTTCAGTTATTATTGGAGTTGCAGCTTTCTTCTGTTTTTCGATTTTTCGTATCGGACCACTCTCTTGAACTTTTTTTGCCGTCTTGAACATTTCTTCGTACATTTGAATTCTTGCCTTTAGCTCTTCGATTTCACTTCGAAGGCGACACACTTCCTGTCTATCTTAGAGTTCTTGTGTTTTGCGACCGGCATCTGCGGTATCCTGGGTGCTCGTGTGTATCCGCTTGTTGACACTTGCCAATTTCACACCGTCACTCTCCCCGGGGCCCCGCAACGGAGGGAAGCCGTCGGGCTCCTCCATACAGCAGTCCCGAGTTGTCTTTGGTTTGTTGCTTTTCTTGATTTATTGGTATGGTTGGTCGATGCCTTCGACGATTAATTCTTCCCCAATAAAATCAAAACTTGCTTTTGACTGACTCGTACAAAATTAATTCAATTATTTGAAACTGACTTTTGTGAAAAATTAATTAATTTTTAAAATTAATGACAGGACCGATTAAAAACACGTCTACATGCAACGAGTGCTAGATGTAGAATTGAATTGGATCATCTACCAAAACCTGAGAGAGGGGATGAAATACTTTCAGAGCTTGTTGAAGCAAAAGTTTCCGTTTTCAAATCAAGCTTGAAACTTGTTGATTATTTTGTCAGCTATGAAGACGTGTTTCATATTTCGCAGGATAAACAACAACAAGGCTTCACTTTATATTCTTTTAAAATTTATAACGATTAGTATCAAATAAAGCACTTTTGACGACTTGAAACAACAAGAAATCATGTGGTACTGATGGTATTCCAAATGTTGTTCTCCGACATTTGCCTGAGGTTGCTATTAGGAATTATTGCATACTGTTCAACAGCATGTTGAGCAATTCATATTTCCCAAATGAGTGGAAAAAGGCTAAGGTATTCCCGATCTTGGAGAAAAGAAAAGAATCTTCATACCCTGAAGGCTATCGCTCAATCAGCTTGCTGCCTAACATCAGCAAGGTGTTTGAAGAATTCTACGTCTAGCACTCGTAGCGTGTAGACGTGTTTTTAATCGCTCCTGTCAATTTTAAAAATTAATTAATTTTTCGCAAAAGTCTGTTTCAAACAATTGCAATATTTTTTTACGAGCCAGTCAAAAGCAAATTTTGATTTTATTGGGAAAACTATCACCGTCGATATTATTCGAGCATTTATCGAATACCTGAAATTCATTTCCTGAAGATATATCAAAAGTGGAAATACGTTCAAGGGAAGTCCCGGTCTGAGAACATTCCCTCCAGTCTCGCTGCGAAAGCGACGAGATGAAGGAGCCCGATGGCTTCAGCCATCAATCAGGATCATGCCCATCGCCAAGGATGACGGGCGAAAAAAAACTAAAAAGAAGTCACGAGAATAAAGCAGAAAAACCGACAATCCTATCGGTTACGGAAATCGAACAGCTTATCCACGAAAAAGATAGAACTGAAAAAATCGAAAAAGAAAATGAAGAACTCAAGCTGCGAGTTAAATCTTTGGAAGCACTTGTTGGAACGTTAACGTTCAACAAGGATAACGAAAGCAAGAAAGGCCGACAAACAAACCCAAAAACCGAAGAAAAGAAAATTAAAAAGCCACAGGAAGAAGCTCATCAAAAGGATGTCCTCAGCGCAGGAGGCGCAAACGAAAGCAAGAATTATTATGCAGCGCTAGCTGGTCTGGAAGAAACAATGGACGTTGAAGAGGATACAGGTAAAACGTCAAAATTAGATAATGATTTCATTGAATATCTTAGAGTTAAAAACCGGGAGAAAAAACCAAAAGGTTTGTCTGCTGGTCCGTCTGCTGGTCCGTCCGTTAACATTGATGAAAAAAAAGAGAAAGTCCCACCAATCAATGTGTTTGGGCAAACGGGAAAAGATATGGTTCGGCTTCTGGCAGCCGAAAATAAACTAAAAGATTTTCAGATAAAAAGAGTCAATGCCGATAAGTTGACAATAAGGACAAAGTCGCTGGTTGATTTCGAGGCAACAAAAAGTGCCTTAAATTCTGGAGATGTTCCGCATTTCACGTACACCCTGAAAAGCGAGAAAAACCAAACCTTTTTATTGAAGGGTCTGGACTGTGGTGAGGACACAGTCGATCTCCTTCAGGTGCTGCAAGAAGCTGCACCAGAAATACAGTTTATTTCAGTTAAAAATTTTGCAACGAGAAGATCGATTGTGGAGCGCAAAAACTTGCCTCACTACTTAGTCCAGATTTCCAGCAAAAGTAGTTCGAGTGCCCTGCAGAAAATACGGTACTTGAACTTCCGCGTGGTGAGGTGGGAACGCCTCCAGAAAAGTGAGGTCAACCAGTGCTACAGGTGTCAAAGATTCGGGCATTCGGCTGCCAATTGCGCCATGAAATATAGGTGTGTGAAATGCAAAGACATCCATGCTCCCGGCGAGTGCGAATTGGCTCAGGCGGAGCCAAAAGAAAAACTATATTGTGTGAACTGCGGTGCCTTTGGTCATCCAGCATCATATCGAGGATGCCCCCGGTATCAAGATGCAAAGGTTAAAGTCACATCAAAACAAATTCAAGCACACCGCAGTTCGATACCTACCAACTTCGTCAAGCCCGGGGTGTCATTTGCACTTGCTGCGAGAGGACCAGCAGACAATGTAAATAAAATAAATAATGTAAGTAGCAATAATGAGCTGCTCCTTAAAATTTATCAACAACTAAATTCCTTATCGGAGCGAATCGATAAACAAGATTCGAAAATTAACATTGTTTTTCAGCGTTTAGGGCTTTCAAATGCCTCCAAATAAGTTGTCATCCAGCCACATTACCATGGATAGGATTCGTCTCATCTCGATCAACGTCAACTCCATTGTTACTATACATCGGCGTGATTATCTCCTTGAATTCATTGCCAGACAAAAGCCTGACATCCTGCTTCTCACCGAAACCCACCTCAGTTCATGGCACTCCATGGGATTCAAGGATTTTGAGTTCGTAAGAAACGATAGGGTAACAGGTGATGGGGGAGGTGGCACCGGGATATTGGTTCGAAGACCCTATCGCTTCCAAAATATTGAAAAAGTCGAACTCAAAAGCTTTGAATCTCTTGAAGTGTCCGTTATCAAAACCTCACTGCCAGGTGGGGATAACCTCTTCGTTATCTCTGCCTATGCAACTGGTGGAACTGTTCTCAAGCTCAAGGAGGAACTCAATTCCTTGTTCGAAATACTCGAATTGAACAGGCTGCATAACTATTATATTCTTGCTGGTGACCTGAACGCCAAGCATACATCATGGCTGAATGCCACCAATAATCCAAGAGGTGTATTCCTGAAATCGTGGATAACAGAGAACCAAATTGAATACAGGTGCAATCTATATGGGTCGGAGTTCCCAACATACCCTAGGACAAATTCATATTTGGACCTCTGCATTGCTGACGCAAGACTTGAATTCAGCTATAATAGTCCTCAACGGAAACTGCAGGTACTTCCTTATGATAGCGACCATAACGCAATCGTAATGGAAATCAATCATCACAGGGATGATTTCTTCCTCATTCCAGTTCAACACGAAAATCATCGGTTGAACTTCAAAAAAACAGACTGGGGAAAGTTTCAAAAGAAGTTTAATCGAGAGTACCAGAAGCAATGTCCCCCTTCTGATGGTGGCAACTCTTGCTCAATGGTTCCTAATGACAGGAATCTAACTAACGATGAAATAGATGTCTATTTGTCGAAGCTAGAGAAGCTGACGTTGGAAACGATTGAGAAAGTAGTTCCCAAGATTAAACATCGAAACAATATGGAAGGATATGAAACACCAACCATCGCAAGGTTGAAAAGATTGAAAAGCCTCCTTCTCACACGCGTCAACAATATTTATCGACGATTTTAGGACTACAACCATCCCTCGTTGTCTTTGTTGAAATTACATCTGAAGAATGTCCGGAACTTTATCCGGTCATACTTCAGGAGTGAGGTCAGCAATCAATGGGCGGAAAAATTGAGGGGTATTAGCCCACAGGACCCAGATGGCGTGTTTGCGAAAGTGAATAGTATATTCCGCAAGAAGTCTCGAGTGAAGGTATCGAATCTTGAAGTCACTAGTGATGAGATAAGTCTTCTCGATAGGGCTGGTATCGAAATTGATAGTACGACTCCGGATAGAAATGGAAACAGGATTATTTGTGAAGGATTGGATAAACTTGCCCTGATTGGAACACATTTCGAATTGGTTCATCTACCAAACCCTGAGAGAGGGAACGACATTTTTTCAGAGGTCGTTGAAGCAAAAGTTTCCGACTTCAAATCAAGCCTGAACGGCCAATCAATTCTTCATTTCAATGAAACATTAACATCTGACCTCATACCGAACTTGAATCTTATTGATTATTTTGTCAGCTATGAAGACTTGTGTTTCATATTTCGCAAGATAAACAACAAGAAATCATGTGGTACTGATGGTATTCCAAATGTAGTTCTACGACATTTCCCTGAGGTTGCTATTAGAAACTATTGCATATTGTTCAACAACATGTTGAGCAATTCATATTTCCCAAATGAGTGGAAAAAGGCTAAGGTATTTCCGATCTTGAAGAAAGGAAAAGAATCTTCATGCCCTAAAAGCTATCGCCCAATCAGCTTGCTGCCTAACATCAGCAAGGTGTTTGAAGTGATACTCAACAGAGCATTAAACGCCCACATTGAGGAAAATGAGTTGATGCCGAATTGCCAATTTGGTTTTTGTGCCAGGCATTCGAGCACAGATGCAATAACGAAAGTAACCTCAGACATCTGTTGGAAACTAAATGATAGACAATGTGTTGGAGCATGTCTCATTGATATGGAGAAAGCCTTCGATACGGTGTGGTTAGATGGACTTATTTTTAAACTCCTTCAGGACAAGTTCCCCAGACACCTTGTCGCCATGATGTGTAATATGTTATACGGGAAATCGTTTGTTGTAACCGATGGAAATCTGACAACAATGCGCGAGTTCAAGGTCTTAAATGGTCTACAGCAGGGAACAGTTACCGGGCCTCTGCTCTTCTCAATCTTCATTCGCAAGCTATTGATTGGCTTTGATTTTAACGTTTCGCCAACGCGATCATTGGTAGCGTTTGCTGATGATCTGATCATTTATACGGCAGACCAAAAAGCTACAATAGTTCAGAGCGATCTCCAAAAAATGTTCAATGATGTACAGCAGCTGTACACTGACAATTGGCGAATGAAAATCAATGCGCAGAAGTGTGACACAATCTTGTTTCGGACAGTGCTGCAGAGGGTCAGTCAAGACTTGAAAAGTGATTGGAAAGATTTCCACATCATGGCTGGCGAGGGTAGTTTAGAACGAGTTCCACATAAATCCTGTGTTCGATACCTCGGTGTTTATCTGTACTGTACTGAACATGTGAAAATTATGCTCAGTAAGGCACTAAAAGTATTTGGGGCCCTACGAAAACTCGTTCATTCCAAATACATTGATCAAAAGGTCAAAATTATCTGTTACAAGACCTGATTAGACCAGTTTTGACATGTGGATGTCAGATCTGGTACAACCAGAGTGCTAGCACTATGGAAAAGTTGAGTTTTCGAAAGGAAATGTCTTCGTGCGTGTACTGGTTTGTACAGAAAGCCTGAGATGGATTGGTGTAGGTCAGTTTTTTCTCCTTTTTCTAATTGAATTCCAAAATATGTTAATCTTAATTAATTTAATTCGCTATAGTTTTTTTTTGTGAAATGTGTTTCGGCTTGGGTGCTTCTTCCTGATCCCGTGATGGTATCAAACAATGATTCATTTGTTTGTATACCATGACAAACAAACTTAATCAAGCAAAAACTTTTTTTTCCAATTGATGTTTACAAAAATTTATTTAGTTTATAAATTTGTGATAGCTTTGAAGTACTTATCTGTATGCAACGAATACTAGACGTAGATTTCAGGTAAAGACTACTATATATTTCAATTTTATTATATGTATGATTGGTTTTTTTCCTTAATTTTTTACCACCATTCATCATTTTGTTCATCTAGCTTTAACGATAATGAAAAATTTGCCTTATTTTGGATCTATTTGTTTAACTTTAAAGGCACTTAGTGGCTATTAAGTTTTCAAAATTTGAACATGTCTAAAATTACTTTATATAGGCAAAATGTTAAGGTGGGACTCAATAACTCATACGAGTACTCGTATATTTTCTTGTCTCAGCTATTTAAGCTTTTCATCTGTTGTTTCAGTATTTTTGCATTGATACTACGATGAATCGAACAAGAGTTAATATTTTCAGAGGTTTGTAGAATTGACATGAAAACTAACCCTGGTTGAAATTGCTGGCAACCTGCCGGTGGATGGCGGGGCATTTTTAATCCACTGCATTCTCAGTTATAATTGGAGCAAGTTTTTCTCGTATTATTTGGTCACCGTCGCCAATTTGCAACAGTTAAACGGTGTTAAATTTGATTTAAATGGTAGTATTCAGGCAAATATCAGATCTGAAACTAAAGACAAACACAAACTTTATGTTTTAAAATAAAAATCACATTTTGTTCTCAACTTAAAGTGAATTGAATTCCTTACTGAAAACTAACAATTCAAAATATATGAAAAATGACCCCAAATTTGCTTTCAGTCCAGCTGCAAAGAGAATTTCAGTTGATATACAGCCAAAATTATTCAAACTACCACTCCGTAGTGATCTTCCTTGAGGTTTCATTTGCTTCAAAATCCAACCCCGTTTTCCTAGAGCACTCGCACATATTGCTGCATGAGGAGGATCCTTACTCTGAATGATAACAGACATAACTCCTAGTAGTTTTGGATTTTTCATGCTACTTATAAGTGGACCGCCAGAATCACCCTAGAAAACTAAGATGTATTGATTTCAATTATTTTTATTTATTAACTTACGAAATATGGGGCTCTAAACGGATGTGATACACGTATAGTATTAGGTCTATATGAACCTATAACTGTAAAATAGTCCCATGCTAAGTCGGTTTCCGTTGGCACTGTGAATGTCTGTAGGCATAATCATACTCGTATATTTTTTTGCGGTCGGAAAGTCGCAAATTAGTGAATACTTACATCCTTCTTTCTTGTTTGAGTACCGAAACCAAGAGCAATTACAGATGAGCCTTCTGTTATTGGTGTAGAAGTCAGAGGTATTACTGCGATATTTGGTCCCATTTTAAAGGGACTTGCAACCTAATCCAGCAAATAAAAATCAGAGTGAATACTGGCTGTCTTGAGGATATTCAAACAAAATAATCAGCACTCAATATTGTTACTATCTCGTGTACATTAGGCTGCTTAAGTGTGCCGGACATTAGAAGACATACCATTAATGTAAAAATATTTAATTTGTATAGATCGCCCGTAAAAGACTTTTGAGGGAGTTAGTGAAAAATTTTACTCAAATGTGTCTTTCCGATAAAATTAAAAAATATACAAATTGAAACACGCTATCTATATAAACACTTATTCGTTCAACGTTTTCCTTAGCTGTTGTAAATAGCGAGAGAGCATTATGATATTGAATACGCAAAATATTTCAAAAGCGTTTTTAAAACTATCATATGAAATGAATGCATATGTGATTTGCTTAGTCAAAACTCTACGTTTTACTTTTTAAACAGAAAACTGAAAAGATTAAAAATATTTTTAACGCTTACTATTCTCATAAATATCAACATAGTAAGGCATTCAATCTGAACATTAAACCCTAAAATTTATCTTATAAGAAAAAACATCAGAAATGAGTATTTTTTTGCTTCTAAATGCATACAAAATTTGACATGGATGAACTTCATCTCATCTCAATCAATGTCTACTCTGTTTTGACTCAACCTCAACGTAATGATCTCGTTGAATTCAATTTTAAATAAATGCATGACATCATACTTCTCAGAAAAATCCACACCGATTCATGGCTCTTAATTTGATTTCAAATTCATAACAAGTTGGGTAGACAGACCTATGCTCATGTCAGAAGGGTTTTGTACTCAACTTACAAAATGCAGTAACCAGAGTGGAAAGAATTTTGACTTCTGAGGTATTTGTTATAGTTATACCCACAAATATCTCCCTTAATAATTATTTCAGATTTTTTAGGATCACGGGTGTCCATTCGCGAGGGAGGAAACACATTTTTCATGTATTCCCCCCCCCCCCCCACCTATGCCCCCACTGAAGCAAAAACTGTCAGTTTAAGAACTGTTTTGAAAAGCTCTCATAGAGAACTTTCAGTTGATACTCACATCGACTACCTTTCATGAAATTTTTTTTCAGGGGCCACTCCTCTCTACTGTAATCATCGATTCATGGCCTGTTTTTTAGAATCTTAGAATGGTTACAAAGCCCTTTTGCTAGGAGCTCTCTCCTGCCTTTCCGACTTGTTTCAATTGTATATACTCATCTTCATGATACCTATCATTCCTGAAATTTTCATGCAAATCCTAGCAAAGCTGTAGTTTCTAAGTCGGTAAAAAGCGCATATGGCTCCATAGGCATATGTTTCCATAGTAATACAGGGCATATTGTCCCATAGTAATGCAGGAAAATTCAAATCGCTATTACTTCGTTAAATATTATTCGATCTTTATGAAACTTGCAGAGAATTTAATCTTATAAATAGTCATCTGTGTGCTAGATTTTATTGAATTTAAGGGTACCACCTAGATTTTATTAAAGAAAACATAAAATCGATAAATCGTACTATTACTAACAAAGTTGAGTGAATTTCGACTTCTCATGTATTTGTTGTTGTTGTACTCATTAAGGCCTACATCCATGATTTTTTTCAGATTTTTCGGATGAAAGGTGTCCAATCGCGAGGGGGGGTACGCGAAAAGTTCGTACATTTTCCCTTCCCCTGCCCCACTCGGTACTCGTAAGGCAATTTTAAGACTTGTTTTGGAAAGATCTTGTTGAGACCTTTCCAATGACACCCTACTCGACTACCAATGGTGAAATTTTTTTTTGGGGGGTCACTTCCCTATATAGGGAGACTCCCCTTAAATCCCTTTGAAAATGTTTCCCACCATTGAACTTTCAAGAAATCACCACTTCTGACCTTTTCACAAAGTTTCATGGCTGTAGCTTCTATAGTTTCGGAGAAAAAGTGCTGTGACATACAGACGGACGGACGGACGGACGGACGGACGGACGGACACAGGTCGTGATTGCAATAGGGTTTTGTATTTTAGTACAAAACCCTAAAAAAGCGTGGTAAACGATGATGGAGGAGGTGGAAGTTGTTGAAAATTACAGCCATACCGGTATTCTCCCATTCACAAATTCAAAATGTCTACTTATCATTTCCACTTTTTTTTGGGCACACTTACCTTTTCCTTTGTTTTTTTTTTTCATCTTTTTAAACATTTAACCATTTAACTTTAGTTTTCATTCCCTCATCATATTAATTCTACCTTTCTTACCGTATTTTTAAGTACAAAAAAAAACAAGCTTATCTTTCCCACTAACAAAATTTCATTCATTATTTCTCATTTACAAACTTTCATTCTGCACGTTTTACTAACAAAATCTCATTTCCTACTTCCTACTAACAAATTTTATTATTTCCCGAAATCAACAAATCTCGACATTATACCCACTGTAACGGCATCGACGTAGGCATGCGAATTTATTTATTTGATGAGCGGGTAATTATTAGAAGGTGGCGCCGGTGTTAGCGTCGTAGACTCTCAATCGAGGGGTCTGCTGAGACCCTGGGTTTAAGCTCCCCTTGAGCAGGAATCTCCTTCTTCTTCTTAGCACTACAGCCCCTTTCGGGCCTTCGCTTCCTGCAAACAGCGCTTACAACTGTCTCGGTTTGTTGACCGCGTCATCCAATTCCGAAATCCGAGCAGCGATGGACTGTCTTCGTCGACCGAGTCAGACCAGCGTTTCCACGGTTTCCCCACTGGCCACCGGCCTTCAGTTCTCCCAACGAATACCTTCTTGGGTATCCGTTGTTCGTCCATACGACTCATGTATCCAGTGTAGTAATCGAGCTGTTAGTTAAATTTACTATTTTTTTTCTTCCTTTTTTCTCTTTAAATTATTGGATCAATTCACATAGCATTCAAATTTTATTTATGTCAATTTATAGATTTTTTTCTCTTATTTTATTTTTTTTTTCCGCACAACTAAAACTGCTCGATTATTCGGCGCCGGCAAAGGGTTAAAGGAAATTCGGGCATAATATGTCCCAGATCAACTAATCAAACGAGAAACCAGCTGCTTTGTGCAAATTGTATGGGACATCAATTTCCCTCCAATTTGATCACAACGAACGCAGCCCTTTAAGATTGATCTGGGACGATTCGAGATTTTTGACAGGGCGCAGGTGTGGTAATCAAGTGAATGAGGAGGTTAAGTCTTGGCGAGTGAAGAGGTTTTGTAACGTTCATAACTCGTTCAAGTAAAAACAAGAGTGCGTTAAACAAGAGGAAGAAATAACAAATTAGTGTGATTGTCCTCTTCAGAGTGATTGCCTTCTGCGAAAGGATCCCGATCATGTTCAACATTTAAAGGCAAAAACTAAAATTCCAGCGATATGGGATATGGATCCGTCTGATGTATGTAAGGAAATATACGGTAGTTAGTTATGTTATTCACTTTCACAAAACGCCATCTGGGTCCTGTGAACTAATACCTCTCAGTTTTTCGCCCATTGATTGCTGACCTCACTCCTGAAGTATGACCGGATTAAGTTCCGGACATTCTTCAGGTGTAATTTTAACAAAGCCAACGAGGGAAGGTTGTAGTCCAAAAATCGACGATAAATATTGTTGACGCGTGTGAGAAGGAGGCTTTACAATCTTTTAAATCTTGCGATGGTTGGTGTTTCATATCTTTCCATATTGTTACGATGTTTGATCTTCGGAACTACTTTCTCAATTGTTTCCAAAGTCAGCTTCTCTAACTTCGATAAATAGACATCTATTTCATCGTTAGTTCGATTCCTGTTATTAGGAACCATTGAGCAAAAGTTGCCATCATCAGATCGGGGACATTGCTTCTTGCACTCCCGATTAAACTTCTTTTGAAACTTTCCCCAGTCTGTTTTTTTTGAAATTCAACCGATGATTTTCACGTTGAACTGGAATGAGGAAGAAATCATCCCTGTGATGATTGATTTCCATTACGATTGCGTTATGGTCGCTATCATAACGAAGCACCCGCAGTTTCTGTTGAGGACTATTAAAGCCGAATTCAAGTCTTGCGTCCACATGCAGAGATTCAAATATGAATTTGTCCTAGGGTATGTTGGGAATTCCGACCCATATAGATTGCACCTGTATTCAATCTGGTTCTCTGTTATCCATGGTTTCAGGAATTACCCTCTCGGATTATTGGTTGCGTTCAGCCATGATGTATGCTTGGCGTTCAGGTCACCAGCAAGAATTTAATAAGTATGCAGCCTGTTCAATTCGAGTATTTCGAACAAGGAGCTGAGTTTCTCCTGGAGCTCGAGAACAGTTGCATAGGCAGAAATAACGAAGAGGTTATCCCCACCTGGCAGTGAAATTTTTATAACGGACACTTCAAGAGATTCAAAGCTTTTGAATTCAACATTTTCAATATTTTGGAAACAATAGGGTCTTCGAACCTATATCCCGGTGCCACCTCCCCTATCACCTATTACCCTATCGTTTCTTACGAATTCAAAATCCTTGAATGTCATGGAGTGCCATGAATTAAGGTGGGTTTCGGTGAGAAGCATGATGTCAGGCTTTTACTTAACAATGAATTCAAGAAGTTACTCACGCCGATGTAAAGTAACAATGGAGTTGACGTTGATCGAGATGAGAGGAATCTTATCCATGGGAATGTGACTGGATGACAAACTATTGTGAAGCATGTTGGCCAAAACGTTGAAAAACGAAATTGAAATTTTGGTCTTGTTAATTTATTCTTTCTGAGAGAGATACAAGCTTTTGGTAGATTCTGAGAAGCAGCTGATTATTGCCACTTACATTATTTATTGTATTTACATTGTCTGCTTGTCCTCTAGCAGCAAGTGCAAATGATACCCCGGGTTTGACCAAGTTGGGAGGTATCAAATTGTGATTTACTTTGGTTTGTTTTGGGGAAAATTTAACTCTTTTATCTTGATACTGAGGGCATCCTCGAAACAAACAAAAAGCGAAGCCACAGAATACGTCCGGCCAAGAAGAGCCGATACTCACTAAGAAGAATGAAAAACAGGAAACAACAAGCAAGCCCAACGGGAAAGGAGTACCAACATATAAAACGAAATCGCAAGATATGAGCAAGACAATCCATGATGCGGAAAATATCCTGAGCGCAGGAGGAGCGAACGACAGCGCCAATTATTATGCGGTGCTGTCTGCAATGCACGAGGAAAGGGACGTCAAGATAGAGAGCAACGATAAGATAGGTAATATTGATAGCGATAATAATTCCATTTAATATTTAAAATTAAAAAATAAGCAAAAGGAGAAGAAGCCAACCGGTGTGTTTACTGGTCCTCCTAATAAAATTAATGTGGTAAATGAAAAAGTTCCTCCAATAAACGTTTTTGGGTAGCGTGGATGAAATATGGTTCGGTTATTGGCAGCCGAACATAAAATCAAAAACTTTGAAATTAAGAGAGTGACCGGTGATAAGCTCTCGATCAAGACAAAGACACTGGCTGACTTCAAACAGGCGAAAGATGCTCTTAATAGTGTCCAAGCTCCCCACTTTACATATACGCCAAAGGCGGAAAAAAATCAGACCTTCCTGTTGAAGGGCCTGGACTGTGGGGAGAATACAGTTGATCTCCTTGAGATGTTGCAGGAAGCAGCACCAGCTGTTAAGTTCATGTGTGTGAAAAATTTTGCTACAAGGAGATCAACAGTAGAAGGTAAAATATTACCATTTTATTTGGTCCAAATTTCCAACGACAGCAGTCCGAGTGCCCTCCAACAGGTAAGGTACTTAAACTTTAGAGCTGTGAGGTGGGAACGCCTCCAAAAAACTGAGGTCAACCAGTGTTACAGGTGTCAACGATTCGGTCATTCGGCTGCCAATTGTGCAATGCACTATCGCTGTGTTAAGTGCAAAGATATCCACGCCCCCGGTGAATGCAAATTGGCTCAGGTGGAGCCAAAAGAAAAATTGTATTGTGTTAATTGCGGTACATTTGGTCATCCAGCATCGTACCGAGGATGCCCTCAGTATCAAGATGCAAGAGCTAAATTTTCCCCAAAGCAAACCAAAGTAAATCACAATCTGTTACCTCCCAACTTCATCAAACCCGGGGTATCATTTGCACTTGCTGCGAGAGGACCAGCTGACAACAATAAAAATTAAATAAATAATGTAAGTGGCAATGATGAGCTGCTTCTTAAAATCTACCAGCAACTTGAATCGCTTTCAGATACAATTAATAAGCAAGACCAAAAAATCAATTTCGTTTTTCAAAGTTTAGGTCAACATGCTCCAAAATAGTTTGTCATCCAGTCACATTCCCATGGATAGGATTCGTCTCATCTCGATCAACGTCAACTACTATACATCGGCGTGATTATCTCCTTGAATTTATTGCCAGACAAAAGCCTGACATCCTGCTTCTCACCGAAACCCACCTTAATTCATGGCACTCCATGACTTTCAAGGATTTTGAATTCGTAAGAAACGATAGGGTAATAGGTGTTAGGGGAGGTGGCACCGGGATATTGGTTCAAAGACCCTATCGTTTCCAAAATATTGAAAAAAATCGAATTCAAAAGCTTTGAATCTCTTGAAGTGTGGAACTGTTCTCAAGCTCAAGGAGGAACTCAATACCTTGTTTGAAATACTCAAATTGAACAGGCTTCATAGTTATTATATTCTTGCTGGTGACCTGAACGCCAAGCATACATCATGGCTGAACGCCACCAATAATCCAAGAGGTGTATTCCTGAAATCGTGGATAACAGAGAACCAGATTGAATACAGGTGCAATCTATATGCGTCGGAGTTCCCAACATACCCTAGGACAAATTCATATTTGGACCTCTGCATTGCTGACGCAAGACTCGAATTCAACTTTAATAGTCCTCAACGGAAACTGCAGGTGCTTCCTTATGATAGCGACCATAACGCAATCGTAATGGAAATCAATCATCAAAGGGATGATTTCTTCCTCATTCCAGTTCAACACGAAAATCATCGGTTGAACTTCAAAAAAACAGACTGGGAAAGGTTTCAAAAGAAGTTTAATCGGGAGAACCAGAAGCAATGTCCCCCTTCTGATGGTGGCAACGTTTGCTCAATGGTTCCTAATGACAGGAATCTAACTAACGATGAAATAGATGTCTATTTGTCGAAGTTAGAGAAGCTGACTTTGGAAACGATTGAGAAAGTAGTTCCCAAGATTAAACATCGAAACAATATGGAAGGATATGAAACACCAACCATCGCAAGGTTGAAAAGATTGAAAAACCTTCTTCTCACACGCGTCAACAATATTTATCGACGATTTTTGGATTACAACCATCCCTCGTTGGCTTTGTTCAAATTACATCTGAAGAATGTCCGGAACTTAATCCGGTCATACTTCAGGAGTAAGGTCAGCAATCAATGGGCGGAAAAATTGAGGGGTATAAGCCCACAGGACCCAGATGGCGTGTTTGCGAAAGTGAATAGCATATTCCGCAAGAAGTCTCGAGTGAAGGTATCGAATCTTGAAGTCACTAGTGATGAGATAAGTCTTCTCGATAGGGCTGGTATCGAAATTGATACTACGACTCCGGATAGAAATGAAAACAGGATCATTTGTGAAGGATTGGATAAACTTGCCCTGATTGGAACACATTTTGAATTGGTTCATCTACCAAACCCTGAGAGAGGGAACGAAATTTTTTCAGAGGTCGTTGAAGCAAAAGTTTCCGACTTCAAATCAAGCCTGAACGGCCTATCAATTCTTCACTTTAGTGAAACATTAACATCTGACCTCATACCGAACTTGAATCTTATTGATTATTTTGTCAGCTATGAAGACTTGTGTTTAATATTTCGCAGGATAAACAACAAGAAATCATGTGGTACTGATGGTATTCCAAATGTAGTTCTCCGACATTTCCCTGAGGTTGCTATTAGGAACTATTGCATATTGTTCAACAACATGTTGAGCAATTCATATTTCCCAAATGAGTGGAAACAGGCTAAGGTATTTCCGATCTTGAAGAAAGGAAAAGGATCTTCGTGCCCCAAAAGCTATCGCCCAATCAGCTTGCTGCCTAACATCAGCAAGGTGTTTGAAGTGATACTCAACAGAGCATTAAACGCCCACATTGAGGAAAATGAGTTGATGCCGAATTGCCAATTTGGTTTTCGTGCCAGGCATTCGACCACACATGCAATAACGAAAGTAACCTCAGACATCTGTTGGAAACTAAATGATAGACAATGTGTTGGAGCATGTCTCATTGATATGGAGAAAGCCTTTGATACGGTATGGTTAGATGGACTAGTTTTTAAACTCCTTCAGGACAAGTTCCCCAGCCACCTTGTCGCCATGATGTGTAATTTGTTATACGGGAAATCATTTGTTGTAACTGATGGAAATCTGACAACAATGCGCGAGCTGAAGGTCTTGAATGGTCTACAGCAGGGAACAGTTACTGCGCCTCTGCTCTTCTCAATCTTCATTCGCAACAGCTGTACATTGAAAATTGGCGAATGAAAATCAATGCGCAGAAATGTGAAACAATCTTGTTTCGGACAACGCTGCAGGGGGTCAGTCAAGACCTGAAACGTAATTGGAAAGATTTCCACATCATGGCTGGTGAGAGTAGTCTAGAACGAGTTCCACATAAATCCTGTGTTCGATACCTAGGCGTTTATCTCGATCAGTATCTGTACTATACTGAACATGTGAAAATCATGCTCAGTAAGGCACTTAAAGTAGTCATGGCTCTTCGAAAACTCTTTCATTCCAGATACATTGATCAAAAGGTCAAAATTATCTGTTACAAGACACTGGTTAGACCAGTTTTGACATATGGATGTCAGATCTGGTACAACCAGAGTGCTAGTACTATGGAAAAATTAAGAGTTTTCGAAAGGAAATGTCTTCGTGCATGTACTGGTTTGTACAGAAAGCCTGAGACGGATTGGAAACATTATATATCGAATAGAAGAATTTATCAAACTGCTGAAGTGACTAGAGTCGATATCTTCATATTGAAACTTCTTCGGAATCATATCGCAAGATCTGTGACTGTGAGTGAAAACCCTTGGATTTCACAGCCGTTCCACCCTGCAGACGGGTATATAGCGACTTGCATCGCTACTGGCTTCATTCCTCCGGAAGCATTCGTGTATTTGGACATGAATCGATATGTTTTTGATTCTGACGGCGTCCTAGTCATATATCACATATATCGACGGGCCACCGATAAGAAGATAAAATATCCTCCGAATTTGAGTTCACGAGACCAACAGTTCCAATGGAGATACTCATTTGCTAGATTCGCTGGGGCTGATCGAGTTGAGACGGGGCATTCCAGGTATTGGTGGCTGAATGACAATGTCTAAATTATTCGTGTTTATTTTCAGTTTTGGTGTTTTTCGTTATTTAGTATTTGAGTTTCAGCTCATTATTGCTACATTTAGTGTTATTGTTTATTTTTGTTAAAAATCAGGGATAGGTTAGGTTTATATTATGTTTATTATATTAGGTTAGAGATAAGGTCAATCGCTTAGGTTAGAAACATAGTTACAGATTTTCTTAGTATAAGATAAAGTTTTTGATTGCATTTATTAGAATTAAGTTAAAACATATTAGGTGTAGGATCAGAGTTCACTGTAGTGTTAAGATGATAAATAATTTTAGAATAGTGTTGGTTGGTTTTTTTCTCCTTTTTCCAATTGAATTTTAAAAATATGTAACAATCTTCATTGATTTGAATTTGCGAGAGTTTCTTTTTTTAAATGTGTTTAATGATAACGTACAAATTTAGAGAGCCATTTGGGCCATTAAGTTTTTTTTATTGTTATTGTTTGGATTTTGCTTTATATTCTTTTAAAATTTATAACGATTAGTATTAAATAAAGCGCTTTTGACTTTGACTTTGACTTTGTGGGCATCCTCGATATGATGCTGGATGACCGAATATACCACAGTTAACACAGTTAAATTTTTTTCAGCTCCAGTTGAGCCAATTTGCATTCACCGGGGCGTGAATATTTAATACAGCGATAGTGCATGGCACAATTGGCAGCCGAATGACTGAATCTTTGGCACCTGTAACACTGGGTGACCTCAGGCCTTTGGAGGCGTTCCCACCTCAACTTTAAAGTTCAAGTACCTTACCTCTTGAAGGGCACTCAGACTCCTATCGTTAGAAATTTGTACCAAATAAAATGGTAATATTTTACCTTCAACAGTTGATCTCCTTGTAGCAAAATTTTCCACACAAATGAACTTAACAGCTGGTGCTGCTTCCTGCAACATTTCAAGGAGATCAACTGTATTCTCTCCATAGCCCAAGCCTTTCAACAGGATGGTCTGAATTTTTTCCACCTTTGGCGTGTATGTGCAGTGGGGAGCGTGGACACTATTAAAAGCATCTTTCGCCAGTTTGAAATCAGCCAGTGTCTTTGTCTTGATTGTGAGCTTATCAGCGGTCACTCTCAACTTCAAAGTTATCGATTCTATATTTGGCTGCCAATAACCGAACCATATCTCCTTCACGCTGCCCAAAAACGTTTATTGCAGGAATTTTCTCATTTACCTTATTAATTTTATTAGGAGAACCAGCAGACACACCGGTTGGTTTCTTCTCCTAAATTTTTGATTTTAAATATTTAATGAAATCATCACTACTTTCAATATTACCTATGCTATCGTTGCTCTCCATCTAGATGTTCATTTCTTTGTTCATTGCAGACAGCACCGCATAATAATTGGTGCTGTCGTTTGCTCCTCCTGCGCTCAGGATATTTTGAGCATCATGGATTGATGGTTTGCTCATATCTTGCGATTTTGTTTGATATGTTTGAGTCTTCTGTGTTGGTACTGCTTTTTCGTTGGTCTTGTTTGTTGTTGTTTCCTGTTTCTCATTCTTCTTAGTTAATATCGGTTCTTCTTTGCCGGATGTATTCTGTAGCTTCACTTTTGGTTTGCTCGCATTTGATAACGTCCGGACCATATCTGCCAAACTTTGTATACGGAGTTTCAACTCATCGTTTTGTTTCATAACCCTTGCGTTTTCCTTGGTTACTTTTTCGTAATCTTCACTTGAAAGCGTAATACGCTTGCCGCGCTCACAGTTGCCTTGTTCGTTTTTCCGCTTTATGATTTTATCATTTGTAGTTTTTGAAATGCCTGGCTCTGGGTCCCTTAGCGGTGGGGAACCGTCGGGCTCCTCCATCCCCCCGGTTTTTGAAACTTTCTCGCAGGTAAAATCCAGATACTCGATAAATTGTTCGAATAGTTCGACGATGTAACAAGTTTTTTTCTAAAATTACTTTCTCATTGACGTTTTTTAAAAATTATTTTAATTTATAAAAATTCTTGGCAGGAGCGAATTAAAAACACGTCTACACGCAACGAGTGCTAGACGTAGTTTTTTTTCGTACCTTCTCCAAATTTGCAGATAAGATGAATACCAAAAATACATTTAAGATTGATGTCAGTCAATGATCTTAGCAATACTGGAACAAAATGTTGGCTGGTTAAAATGAAGTTCTTTTAAACCAAGAATTTTTTTTTTGTGTGTGTGATAGTTTTTCTTGAATTAGATCATTCTACATATTTGCATATTGTAAGTCAGGTAAAAAACCCTTCTCACATGAACAAAGTTCTATCGACCCAACTTGTTTTCATATATTGGTGTCTCCACCTCTTCCAGGCTGCAGAGGAATAGCGCATTATATCCTTCAATGTTATAAAATCATACTTCTTATGGATAAATCCATATTTCATTCAAAATTGTTTTTTTAAAGTTCCTGAAAACTAATGCCAGACACATAAGAATCGATTGGTGGACGGAGGCCAGTCGTTATTTCAAGATGGTTTTATGTGTGAGTATAAAGCTCCGAAAATAAGGATGACAATGTTCAACAAACGATTTTGTTTTGTCCTTGCTTTATCCTATGCATGGTATATTTAAATATATAGGTATCCTGGGCCAATTATGTCCCCAGATTTGTATGCGTTAAAAGCAAAATAATCATTCAGCCCAATTGTAATCCTGAACTTGAAAATTCAATACTTACAGTTGTTACTGCAACATCATCTTCTATTTTGCGTGAGGCATTATAATTTGGATACAAAACGATTCGAATTATATTGCGATATTGCCTGCTTTTTGCCTTCGGCTTGTTGTTTCTGTAGTTTATATCTCCCAACATGCAACGACCCATCTTCAAATATAAAATAATTTTTAATCCAACAAAAGTTTAGATTTTTCTCATGCCTTGTCAGATGGCTTAAACCAAATAAAGCAATGTGCCGCTGTCAAGCAATGTTTTGGAGATATTAGCGACGCTGAACAGCGTATACCATTCTTCGCGTTCATAATGGTAGCCTAAAAAAATGATAAAATTCAATGTTGCCAACCAATATCACTATTCAGTTGTTACAGCAAATGGAAATTGGCCAAGTTTAGAACGAGTTCCATTGAGCATGCGAAGATTTACATTAAAATGTTCACTAGCACCTCCATCTAACAGTGTCAAAAGAAACAATAAAATAACACCCATTGAAATTTTTAGAGTTGCTTCTGAAAAATTCGAAAGAAACATTAACACTTTTTACTCTATATCAAATTTGTAGAAATCCAAAAATTGGTTGTGCGCTTTGAAAGCTCCATAAATTAAGCCGACTTAGATCCAGGGGAACGATACTCATCAACATACGAGTAGAAGATGTATCATACTTATAGATTGAAGAAGTTCGTACATGTCATGATTTAAGCGTAGGATTTTGATTGGTAAAAGAAACATTGACTACGATTGTTAATATGGCAAGTGTAAATATAAACATGGCAAGTCCAAATATAAACATAACATCATAAGATTATATCCAGGCTGATGACCAAAGCATATAAAAATATCCAAAATCTTCGAATGCCCACTCAAACTAGATTGGCTTATAATTGACCCCTAGCCGAATCCTTATGAAGGAGAAAGGTAAATTTATAGTATTTTCAAATATTTAAAAGCTAATGGATTGAAAGAAACACCATAATTAAAGTATCGCAAATCAACCCGGATAATGCGAGGAGTGCAAATCAATTCGTAATACTTTTTGTCAGCACGGATCATCTAAAGAACAATACCTATAACAATTTCCCAGAGATGTTGAAGCGAGCAAACTCAGTTTCGATTCTTAAGAAAAGACTAAGGGATCATTTGACGAACACTGATTGAAGCATACACCTGAAGATTTTTTCAACTCAGCATCTTAAGGCATTTTCAACCGTATCGACGAGATGCTTGAAGAGAAAGTTACTCAACATTTTTTATTTTAATGCATCGTATTATATGAGTTTTTTAATCTCTGATCACCAATCGGACTAGTTAATCAAGAAAGGATTAATTCACATCGGACCCCCTTAAACCGATGTAGTGAAAATTGTTTGAGAGGTACCCTTGACTAAGTGGCGAAATGTGAATGCAGATCGCAAGATCTTCATCGCATAACGATGAAGAAAAAGTGATGGGAAGAGTGGTAGGAAATCGAGGTAAACAATTTGGTTTGTAAACATAAGGAATTTAAAACAACTACTTAATGATCTATTGATTACGAGGTCGGTCCGATAAGTTCTTAGCCTACAAAAGATAAACAATAATTTTGGAAATGTGGCAATTTAACATATTTCTCAACATAATCTTCTTTCGAGGTCTGCAAAGTAGTCCTCCGTGGCAGCGATAATCTCCTGTTTTGACTTAAATTTTTGTCCGGCGAGTGACTTGTTCAAATTTGGAAATTCAAAGGAGTCAAACGGGCCAACTCCGGAAAATGCGGTGGATGAGATAGCGGTTTGAAGCCCAATTGGGCCAAAGCAATGACAAAGGTGTGAGCCGGTGCGTTGTCATGGTGGAAGAGCACTTTTTTCTTTGCCAAATGGGGCCTGTTTTTTGCAATTCGGTATCAAATTTGCCCAATGACTTGGCATAGTAAAGTCCTGTGACCGTTCTGCCCTTCTCCAGGTAATCGATGCAAACCACACCTTGTGAATACCAGAAAACAGTGGCTAACACTTTTCCGGCCGATGGGACAATCTTCGCCTTCTTTTGAACACGTTCGCCGGGTGCAGTGAACCATTTTGGCTGCTCCCCTGTATGTACTGTTCTCTGGTTTCTATAGTTGAGCCATATTTTGTCCACCGTCACAAAATGATGCAAAAACTCCTTCGGATTTTGCTTAAACAGCGTCAAACATTACTTTGAAGTGGTCTCACGGTTGCGTTTGTTGTCCAGAGTGAACAAACGTGTCACCTATTGCTCTGACAGCTGTCTCATGCTAAAAATTGTATGCAATATATGAATTACGCGGTCTTTCAAGCTTTCTACTATCTCAGTTATCTAGCGCAGTTTCAATCGGAGGTCTGCCAATACAAACTCGTGGATTTTTGCCACAGTATCTTCCGTGGTAGCCATTTTTGGGGCACCTGGTCGTAGGTTTTCGAAAACGACGTGCAATCACGTTGAAACTCGTTACCCAATTGTATACGATTTTCATCGCAGAAGTAGAGTCACCTCACACAGCATTGAAGTGCTCTTTGATTTAACTGCGCGATTTCTCTTTCAAAACAAGAATCGAATCACCAACCTATATTGCTCTTTTTCCATTTTTCTAAGCCCGTTGAAAAGTCCACTTCCACATGCGGTCAAAACAAAACTATGAGCTCGATTCAGCTAAAATGTTGACAATAACTACCTACAAAAATATACAACACGATAGTGAATCTCTTTTGCCAAACTGGCGCCATTAGCGATGACGCTAAGTACTTATCGGACCGCCTCGTATAGTTAACGAGATATGATTCATAGCACAATCAAATGGGCTCTTTCACACGGGAATGGTAAAAACCCATATCCAAACAGGTTTCGCGCTTACGCCCTTATGTTTACACGTTGCATAGTTCAGCTAACCTATTTTTGTATACGATACACCTCTTGTGAGTGTATGTGTCAAAAGGATCATTTGATCGTTAAACGTCGTACGGACAACATGAAAGCGAAGACAGAGAGATAAGCGATTGAGAATTGATGTTTTAGCCTTGAATTGTGCACGAGGTGACAAAAACTGGAATGAAAAATGTATTTTATGATTGTTAAAGTTTGTCGATTCAAACTTCTATTGGATTTATTAGAACCTCCGTGTTTTTCCGCTTTCTGAAAAATATATTCCAAATTTGAATACCTTTTAAGTCGCATATTTTTCTTGTTGTGTTGTGAACTGGCATATTATAATGCGATTCTATAAAGATTATGCGTACTGTTAATTTTCTATGGATTTACAATAGGCAATTTAACTTTATTTAAATCGAGATATTCGTCGTGTTGTTTCCTGAAATTGAATAACGCGTAGCTTCTCGCGTGCACGCATCCATTTTCGCACGCAAATTAAAGAAAGGCAATCGTTTCATGACGACTACCTGCTTCACCGAATGTTCAATTCGGAATGATTATCGGCGTTTGTATAAATTTCCCCCACCAAATGATCAACAAAATGCGTTTGTGTATGTGCGTTACGCTGGTTCACCCTACAAAATGTTGGCTTGTTTTTACCATCAGGTCCCCTCAATGCCTCTCACTCTTCTTGCCCATATAACCTGTTTAACGCTCACTTTTAACGCTGCGTCTGAAAAAGCCCAAATAGTATCAACGCTCAGCCTAGCCTCCGGAAAAAACTGAATGGGCTCTTTCACACGGGAATGGTAAAAATCCATATCCAAACAGGTTTCGCGCTTACGCCCTTATGTTTACACGTTGCATAGTTCAGCCAACCTATTTTTGTATACGATACACGTCTTGCGAGTGTATTTGTCAAAAGGGTCATTTGATCGTTAAACGTCGTGCGGACAACATGAAAGCAAAGACAGAGAGATAAGCGATTGAGAATTGATGTTTTAGCCTTGAATTGTGCACGAGGTAACAAAAACTGGAATGAAAAATGTATTTTATGATTGTTAAAGTTTGTCGACTCAAACTTCTATTGGATTTTTTAGAACCTCCGCGTTTTCCCGCTTTCTGAAAAATATATTCCAAATTTGAATATCCTTTTAAGTCGCACATTTTACTTGTTGTGTTGTCAACTGGCATATTATAATGCGATTCTATGAAGATTATGCGTACTGTTAATTTTCTATGGATTTACAATAGGCAATTTAACTTTATTGAAATCGAGATATTCGTCGTGTTGTTTCCTGAAATTGAACATGGCCTCCGCTTTTATAAATGTATTGAATAACGCGTAGCTTCTCGCGTGCACGCACCCATTTTTGCATGCAAATTAAAGAAAGGCAATCGTTTCATGATGACTACCTTCTCCACCGAATGTTCAATTCGGAATGATTACCGGCATTTGTATAAATTTCCCCCACCAAATGATCAACAAAATGCGTTTGTGTATGTGCGCTACGCTCGGTCACCCTACAAAATGTTGGCTTGTTTTTACCATCAGGTCCCCTCAATGCCTCTCACTTTTCTTGCCCATATAACCTGTTTAACGCTCACTTTTAACGCTGCGTCTGAAAAAGCCCAATAAAAGTCGAAGAGTTAACCATAAATCTTCGGCAGCAGGTATGTAAATAAATGCTGATGCAAGGAAGGTCGCTAATATAAACATGTGCTTCGATGAGAGGTTTCAGCACTAATAGCTTTGAAGGAAAACAAATTCGTTCTATTTAACCATTTAGTTTTTTACTAGGATATGGCAATGCTTCCATGTTCTGAAATGCTTAAAAGACTGATTTGCTTTTTATTTTTTTTATTTGATACGACAGGCCTCAACTCAGCTGACCGGCCGCGGTTCAGCTGTCCGGTCTCTGGGAAAATTCAGAAAGTGTGAAACACAGGGTAAATGGAAGCTATGGATACTGTGTTGAAAAGTGGAATTCAAAGAATATAACGCGATATGCTCCCTCAGGCCTAGCAGAGGTGGTGGCACAGCAATTTTAAAAAAAGAAAAAAAACCAAGTGACCTACATCTGATAAGCACAATATTGTCGCGTGTTACGGTTTGTGGCAGACAATTTTAATGTTCCAGGAAAGTAAAAACGCACTGTCTTTTAAATAAAGTTAAAAGAGTTTATCTACTAAGAATGCACAATCAATAATTTCACTTTTTTAAAAATCACATTTTAATGTAATTTTCACTGTCTATCAATTTATATTCCAACTGTCTGTATCGCGAAAATCACTTAACTATCAATCAATATTGCCTTCAACTCACACTCTACACTATCGCAGTTTTTACTATCGCAGTTTTTACTATCGTGATTTTACTATTCCTCCTATTCATTCAGCCCGGCTTTATATGGGGTCTCCAGTCATTCAATCCATTTCTCATATATTGGCGAATATTCTGACGAGAACTACCTGGAATTTTCGAGCAATTCTGAATACCCGCAGTGACGTCACTTTCAAATATTGATCATGGGTCATTCTTGGGCTTTCGAGTACATTTGTACAATCAATATTGATCATGATATTATTAATAGCTGCGATAAAAATTGCAACAGTAGCTCGTAGAATTGTTTGGACATGTAACACTGCCCCCAAGATGTGTCGCCAGTTGTAGTTAAGTCTGCCAAGATGTAATGGCAGGCAAGATGGTCCAGGTGCAGAATTTCCATTTTGGCTCTCGGCTTACGGTGTTTCCGTATGCGATATATGACATCGTTGATTCGCTTTGTAACTCGGTATGGTCCCTCCCAATCATGTTGCAACTGCAAAGACCTACCCTTCAGCCAATGTGGGGTATATAGCCTCACTACTTTATCTTACTGAAAGCCAGTAGAATTTGCCTTCAGATCATGCCTGGTCTTCATGCGGTCAGTAGCCGATTCGAGGTGTTTTCACACTGTCCGATGTATCTGGTTCAACCGTTGCCTTAGCTCACTTGCGTACTCCGAGATCGTTTAGGGTTTTTAGGGGGTGTTCTGAATTTTATATAAGCTGGTAGACGAATAGTCTTTCCAAAAATAACTCTAGCTGGGGCTTCGTCTATCGATGCATGTTCGGCATCTCTATACGCCATCAAGATTAATGGATGTGCCGGTTCCAGTCCCTTTGGTTCTCGTCAACCAACTTGGCCAGGTGTTTATTGAGTGTAACATTGAAATGTTCGACCATTCCATCGTATTATCATATTGTCCACGTTTTCCGTCGTCCCAGCAGCTCGCATATTCCGCCAAAAACTAGTGACCTAAAGTTTCGGCCTTGATCCGAATGTAGTTCGCAAGGTACGCCGCACCTACTGTTCCAATTTAACACTAGTTGTTTGGCTACTGTAGTCACTTCCTAGTTGGGAATGGGGTAGACCTCGGGCTACTTGCTGAAATAATTGGCCACAACCAGCGTGTATCGATTTCCCCATTCGGTTTCAGGAGAGGGTTCTGCGATGTCAACAGCAACCCTTTTAAATGGTATACCCACGTTATATATTTGCATTTGTCCTCTCAGTCATCGCTTTGGACGTTTGATGAAAGCGCAAATCGTGCATCTATGACACAAGTCCTCTACGTCTTCTTGAGAGTGGAGCCAGTAAAACATTTCCCGTAATTTCGTTAAGGTCTTGTTAACACCAAGGTGGCCTCCCGAGGATCCTTTGTGCATTTCGTTAACCACATCGTGGATTCGGCTTTTGGGAATTATAGTGGGCATCCTATAGGAGCTGCCATCTGCCGTTTCTCAGTTCCGCTTGAGTACGCCCCCTCCACCTAAGGGAGTTCCATTGAGCCCAATTGCATTTCAGGCTTGCGGTATGTATTGAACCGTCCTTCCACTTAGGTCGCCCAGTTGTCTCCTTCCATACGAGTAATTGTCCGATGTCTTAATTGGCTGGCTGGGCGTTTCAAATCTCCTTCAATGACCAACCTTCATCGAATTCGGCCATTATCACTCGCAGATCAACGGTCGGCTCCTTTCCCTCAATCTGTCAGCAATGCTTGCAGTTAGCTGCACATAGACGACAAGATAGGGCATCAGCAAAACTTCGCCCTTCCAATGAACAATTTTGTAATCATATAACTGCAATATTTCGATGCATCTCGCAACTTGTCTCTCGGGATTTCCGAAACAAAGCAGCCAGCTCAGCGATGCATGGTCCGTTCAAAGAACGAATTTCTGGCCATAAAGGTACTTGTGGTACTGCTTGTTTGCATCTATTATAGCCAATAGGTCCTTCTTTGTCTAGCGATAGTTCCTCTCACTTTTTGAGAGAACTCGGCTGTAATACGAGAGGACTCTTTCTTCGCCACCGATCTACTGGGAGAGTACAGCTCCAATCACGCCACTGCTTGCATCGGTGTTAGCTACAAACATTTTGCCGGGTTCTGGACATGATAGCATGGGTGATTCACACAGCTTCTCCTTCAAGGTCTACAAGGCTGCCTGGCATTGTTCATTCCCGACAAATGGACGATTTCCCTCGGTTAACTGATGAAGCCACTTAGCAATTTGGCAAAGTCTTTGACGAATCTTCAATAGTAGGTCACTAGACCCAGGAAATTGCGTAGTTGGCGCTTGTTGTTTGGTGTTGGCCAGCTTTTCATGGCTTCAATTTTTTCAGGGTCCGTTTTGATCCCTTCTACTGATACAACGTGTCCCAAGTATTTTACTTCAACTGCGAAAAGGCTACACTTGTCAAAACTAAGTTGCAGATTCGCCAGTCGCAGTCTCTTCTAAGTTTCGCATATGCTCTACGAACGTTCTCCTGATAACAATCATGTCATCCAGGTACACTAAGCAGATTTTATAGATTACACCTCGTAGCACGTATTCCATCAAGCATTCGAAGGTGGCTGGAGCGTCACAAAGCTCAAAAGGCATAACCACAAATTGCAACAATCCGGCTCCAACTGAAAATGTGGTCTTCTCTCGGAATATGCTATTCACTTTCGCAATAAACGCCATTTGGGTCCTGTGGAGTTTTTTGTCCATTGATTGTTGACCTCACTTCTGAAGTATGAACGGATTAAATTCCAGGCATTTTTTAGGTGTAAACTCAACAAAGCCGATGAGGGATGGTTGTAGTCCGAAAATCGCCGAAAAACATTGCTGACACGTGAGAGAAGAAGACTTTTCAATCTTGCAACGTTTGGTGTTTCATATACTTACATTTTGTTTCTATATTTAAACTTGACAAATACTTCCTCAATCATTTCCAACGTCAGCTTCTCTAACTTCGACAAATAGAGATCTATTTCATCAGTAGTTAGATTCCTGTCATTAGGAACCATTGTGCAAGTGCTGCCATCATCAGGAGGGAGACACTGCTTTTGGAGCTCTCGATTAAACTTCTTTTGAAACTTTCATCAGTCTGCTTTTTTGAAATTCAACCGATGATTTTTATGTTAACTGCATTGAGAAAGAGATCATCCCTTTGATGATTGCGTTATGGTCCCTATCATAAGGAAGCACCTGCAGTTTCCGTTGAGGGCTATTAAAGCTGAACACAAGTCTTGCGTCACCAATGCAGAGGTCCAAATATGAATTTGTCCTAACGTATGTTGGGAACTCTGACCCATATAGATTGCACGTGTATTCAATTTGGATCTCTATTATCCACAACTTCAAGGAATATACCGCTTGAATTATTGGTTTGGTTTTCAGGTCACCAGTAAGAATATAATAATTATGCAGCCTGAACAATTCAAGTATTTCAAACAAGGAAATTGAGTTCTTCCTTGTACTTCAGAACATTTTGACGAGTTGCATTGGCGGAGATAAAGAAGAGGTTATCCCTACATGGCAGGGAGGATTTGATAACGAATACTTCAAGAGATTCAAAGCTTTTGAATTTGACTTTTTCAACATTTTGGAAACAATAGAGTCTGAGACTGTCGCGTCGATGTAGACTCATAATTGAGTTGACGTTGATCGAGATGACCCGAATCTTATCCATGGGAATCTGGCTGGATGGCAACTTTTTTTGGGGCATTTGAAAGCCCTGAGCCCTGAAAGTTAATTTTTGAATCTTGTTTATCGATTCGCTCCGATAGATAATTTAATTGCTGATAATTTTTAAGTTGTTCCACTTACATTATTTATTTTATTGACATTGTCTCCTGGGCCTCTAGCAGCAGGTGCAAATGATACCCCGGGGTTGACAAAGTTGGCAGAAAGTCAAAGTCAAAGTCAAAAGCGCTTTATTTAATACTCAGCGTTATAAATTTTAACAGAATATAAAGCAAATTCCAACTAATAACAATCAAAAAACTTAATGGCCCAAATGGCTCTCTAAATTTGTACGTTATCATAAACTCATTTCATCAAAAAAAAAAAAAACTAGCAAATGCAATTAATTACGATTATTACATATTTTTACAATTCAATTGGAAAAAGGAGAAAAAACCAACCAACACTATCCAAAAATTATTTATAATTAATACACAACAGTGAAACTTTGATCCTACACCTAATATGTTGTAACTTATTTCTAATAAAATACAATCAAAAAAACTTTATCTTATACTAAAAATACTATAACAATGTTCCTAACCTAAGTGTTTAATCTTATCTCTAACGGAATATAGTAAACATTACATATACCTAACCTATACCTGATTTTAACAAAAATATATAACAATACTAAATGTAGCAATAATGAGCTGAAACTCAAAAACTAAATAACGAAAAACACCAAAACTGAAAACAAACACGAAAAATTTAGACATTGTCATTCAGCCACCAATACCTGGATTGCGCCGTCTCAACTCGATCAGCTTCAACGAATCTAGCAAATGAGTATCTCCATTGAAATCGTTGGTCTCGTGAACTCAAATTCGGAGGATATTTTATCTTCTTATCGGTGGCCCGTCGATTTATGTGATATATGACTGGGACGCCGTCAGAATCAAAAACATATCCATTCATGTCCAAATACACGAATGCTTCTGGAGGAATGAAGCCAGTAGCGAGGCAAGTCGCTATATACCCGTCTGTAGGGTGGAACGGCTGTGAAATCCAAGGGTTTTCACTCACAGTCACAGATCTTGCGATATGATTCCGAAGAAGCTTCAATATGAAGATATCGACTCTAGTCACTTCAGCAGTTTGATAAATTCTTCTATTCGATATATAATGTTTCCAATCCGTCTCAGACTTTCTGTACAAACCAGTACATGCACGAAGACATTTCCTTTCGAAAACTCTTAATTTTTCCATAGTACTAGCACTCTGGTTGTACCAGATCTGACATCCATAGGTCAAAACTGGTCTAACCAGTATCTTGTAACAGATAATTTTGACCTTTTGATCAATGTATCTGGAATGAAAGAGTTTTCGAAGGGCCATGACTACTTTAAGTGCTTTACTGAGCATGATTTTCACATGTTCAGTATAGTACAGATACTGATCGAGATAAACACCGAGGTATCGAACACAGGATTTATGTGGAATTCGTTCAGAACTACCCTCGCCAGCCATGATGTGGAAATCTTTCCAATTACGTTTCAGGTCTTGACTGACCCCCTGCAGCGTTGTCCGAAACAAGATTGTTTCACACTTCTGCGCATTGATTTTCATTCGCCAATTGTCAGTGTACAGCTGTACATCATTGAACATTTTTTGGAGATTGCTCTGAACTATTGTAGCTTTTCGGTCAGCCGTGTAGATGATCAGATCATCAGCAAACGCTACCAATGATCGCTTTGGCGAGACGTTAAAATCAAAGCCGTTCAATAGCTTGCGAATAAAGATTGAGAAGAGCAGAGGCGCAGTAACTGTTCCCTGCTGTAGACCATTCAAGACCTTGAACTCGCGCATTGTTGTCAGATTTCCATCGGTTACAACAAACGATTTCCCGTATAACATATTACACATCATGGCGACAAGGTGTCTGGGGAACTTGTCCTGAAGGAGTTTAAAAACTAGTCCATCTAACCACACCGTATCGAAGGCTTTCTCCATATCAATGAGACATGCTCCAACACATTGTCTATCATTTAGTTTCCAACAGATGTCTGAGGTTACTTTCGTTATTGCATGTGTGGTCGAATGCCTGGCACGAAAACCAAATTGGCAATTCGGCATCAACTCATTTTCCTCAATGTGGGCGTTTAATGCTCTGTTGAGTATCACTTCAAACACCTTGCTGATGTTAGGCAGCAAGCTGATTGGGCGATAGCTTTTGGGGCAAGAAGATACTTTTCCTTTCTTCAAGATCGGAAATACCTTAGCCTTTTTCCACTCATTTGGGAAATATGATTTGCTCAACATGTTGTTGAACAATATGCAATAGTTTCTAATAGCAACCTCAGGCAAATGTCGGAGAACTACATTTGGAATACCATCAGTACCACATGATTTCTTGTTGTTTATCTTGCGAAATATGAAACACAAGTCTTCATAGCTGACAAAATAATCAATAAGATTCAAGCTCGGTATGAGGTCAGATGTTAATGTTTCATTGAAATGAAGAATTGATTGGCCGTTCAGGCTTGATTTGAAGTCGGAAACTTTTGCTTCAACGACCTCTGAAAAAATGTCGTTCCCTCTCTCAGGGTTTGGTAGATGAACCAATTCGAAATGTGTTCCAATCAGGGCAAGTTTATCCAATCCTTCACAAATAATCCTGTTTCCATTTCTATCCGGAGTCGTACTATCAATTTCGATACCAGCTCTATCGAGAAGACTTATCTCATCACTAGTGACTTCAAGATTCGATACCTTCACTCGAGACTTCTTGCGGAATATACTATTCACTTTCGCAAACACGCCATCTGGGTCCTGTGGGCTAATACCCCTCAATTTTTCCGCCCATTGATTGCTGACCTCACTTCTGAAGTATGACCGGATTAAGTTCCGGATATTCTTCAGATGTAATTTCAACAAAGACAACGAGGGATGGTTGTAGTCCAAAAATCGTCGATAAATATTGTTGACTCGTGTGAGAAGGAGGCTTTTCAATCTTTTCAAGCTTGCGATGATTGGTGTTTCATATCCTTCCATATTGTTTCGATGTTTAATTTTGGGAACTACTTTCTCAATCGTTTCCAACGTCAGCTTCTCTAGCTTCGACAAATAGACATCTATTTCATCGTTAGTTAGATTCCTGTCATTAGGAACCATTGAGCAAGAGTTGCCACCATCAGAAGGGGGACATTGCTTCTGGTACTCTCGATTAAACTTCTTTTGAAACTTTCCCCAGTCTGTTTTTTTGAAGTTCAACCGATGATTTTCGTGTTGAACTGGAATGAGGAAGAAATCATCCCTGTGATGATTGATTTCCATTACGATTGCGTTATGGTCGCTATCATAAGGAAGTACCTGCAGTTTCCGTTGAGGACTATTATAGCTGAATTCAAGTCTTGCGTCAGCAATGCAGAGGTCCAAATATGAATTTGTCCTAGGGTATGTTGGGAACTCCGACCCATATAGATTGCACCTGTATTCAATTTGGTTCTCTGTTATCCACGATTTCAGGAATACACCTCTTGGATTATTGGTGGCGTTCAGCCATGATGTATGCTTGGCGTTCAGGTCACCAGCAAGAATATAATAGTTATGCAGCCTGTTCAATTCGAGTATTTCGAACAAGGAATTGAGTTCCTCCTTGAGCTTGAGAACAGTTCCACCAGTTGCATAGGCAGAGATAACGAAGAGGTTATCCCCACCTGGCAGTGAGATTTTGATAACGGACACTTCAAGAGATTCAAAGCTTTTGAATTCGACTTTTTCAATATTTTGGAAGCGATAGGGTCATCGAACCAATATCCCGGTGCCACCTCCCCCATCACCTGTTACCCTATCGTTTCTTACGAACTCAAAATCCTTGAATCCCATGGAGTGCCATGAACTGAGGTGGGTTTCGGTGAGAAGCAGGATGTCAGGCTTTTGTCTGGCAATGAATTCAAGGAGATAATCACGCCGATGTAAAGTAACAATGGAGTTGACGTTGATCGAGATGAGACGAATCCTATCCATGGTAATGTGGCTGGATGACAACTTATTTGGAGGCATTTGAAAGCCCTAAACGCTGAAAAACAATGTTAATTTTCGAATCTTGTTTATCGATTCGCTCCGATAAGGAAATTAGTTGTTGATAAATTTTAAGGAGCAGCTCATTATTGCTACTTACATTATTTATTTTATTTACATTGTCTGCTGGTCCTCTCGCAGCAAGTGCAAATGACACCCCGGGCTTGACGAAGTTGGTAGGTATCGAACTGCGGTGTGCTTGAATTTGTTTTGATGTGACTTTAACCTTTGCATCTTGATACCGGGGGCATCCTCGATATGATGCTGGATGACCAAAGGCACCGCAGTTCCCACAATATAGTTTTTCTTTTGGCTCCGCCTGAGCCAATTTGCACTCGCCGGGAACATGGATGTCTTTGCATTTCACACACCTATATTTCATGGCGCAATTGGCAGCCGAATGCCCGAATCTTTGACACCTGTAGCACTGGTTGACCTCACTTTTCTGGAGGCGTTCCCACCTCACCACGCGGAAGTTCAAGTACCGTATTTTCTGCAGCGCCCTCGAACTACTTTTGCTGGAAATTTGGACTAAGTAGTGAGGCAAGTTTTTGCGCTCCACAATCGATCTTCTCGTTGCAAAATTTTTAACTGAAATAAACTGTATTTCTGGTGCAGCTTCTTGCAGCACCTGAAGGAGATCGATTGTGTCCTCACCACAGTCCAGACCCTTCAATAAAAAGGTTTGGTTCTTCTCGCTTTTCGGGGTGTACGTGAAATGTGGAACATCTCCAGAATTTAAGGCACTTTTTGTTGCCTCGAAATCAACCAGCGACCTTGTCCTTATTGTCAACTTATCGGCATTGACTCTTTTTATCTGAAAATCTTTTAGTTTATTTTCGGCTGCCAGAAGCCGAACCATATCTTTTCCCGTTTGCCCAAACACATTGATTGGTGGGACTTTCTCTTTTTTTTCATCAATGTTAACGGATGGACCAGCAGACGGACCAGCAGACAAACCTTTTGGTTTTTTCTCCCGGTTTTTAACTCTAAGATATTCAATGAAATCACTATCTAATTTTGACGTTTTACCTGTATCCTCTTCAACGTCCATTGTTTCTTCCAGACCAGCTAGCGCTGCATAATAATTCTTGCTTTGTTTACGCCTCCTGCGCTGAGGACATCCTCTTGATGAGCTTCCTGTGGCTTCTTAATTTTCTTTTCTTCGGTTTTTGGGTTTGTTTGTCGGCCTTTCTTGCTTTCGTTATCCTTGTTGAACGTTAACGTTCCAACAAGTGCTTCCAAAGATTTAACTCGCAGCTTGAGTTCTTCATTTTCTTTTTCGATTTTTTCAGCTCTATCTTTTTCGTGGATAAGCTGTTCGATTTCTGTAACCGATAGGATTGTCGGTTTTTCTGCTTTATTCTCGTGACTTCTTTTTAGTTTTTTTTCGCCCATCATCATTGGCAGTGGGCATGATCCTGATTGATGGCTGAAGCCATCGGGCTCCTCCATCTCGTCGCTTTCGCAGCGAGACTGGAGGGAATGTTCTCAGACCGGGACTTCCCTTGAACGTATTTCCACTTTTGATATTTCTTCAGGAAATGAATTTCAGGTATTCGATAAATGCTCGAATAATATCGACGGTGATAGTTTTCCCAATAAAATCAAAATTTGCTTTTGACTGGCTCGTAAAAAAATATTGCAATTGTTTGAAACTGACTTTTGCAAAAAATTAATTAATTTTTAAAATTAATGACAGGAGCGATTAAAAACACGTCTACACGCAACGAGTGCTAGACGTAGAAACGAAGTTGGCAGATATCACACTGTGGTGTACTTGACTTTGTTTTGGAGTAGATTTTACCTTTACATCTTGATACCAGGGGCATTCCCGATATGATGTTGAAGGACCAGAGACATTGTATTTCACACAATACAGTTTTTGTTTTGGCTCCACCTGAGCCAAGTTGCACACGCCGGAAACATAGACATCTTTGCACTATACACATTTATATTCCGTGGTGCAATTGACAGCCAAATGACCGAATATATGGCACCTGTAGCACCGATTGACCTCTATTTTATGGAGGTGTTGCCACCTCAACACACGGAAGTTCAGGTACCTTAGTTTTTGTAGGGCACAAACTGCTTTTGCTGGAAATCTGGACCAAGTAATAATAATACTTTACTTCTTTTTCTTTCTTGCTAGTTTCTTTTGCTTTGTTGAACGTTAATTTTCCAACTAGTTCTTCGAGCGATTGGATCCGAAGTCTGAATTCTTCGTTTTCTCTCTCAACCTCCTCAGCGTTCTCGTTAGCTTTGATTAATTGCTCGATCTCCATGACTGATAAAATTTTCGATTTTTCTTCATTGCTATCGAATCTTCGTTTTAGCTTTTTTCGCCGTTCATCGTCTGCCATGTACACGACCGTCCTGGTTGATGGCTGCAGCCATCGGGCTCCTCCATCACGTTGCTTTTGCAGCGAGATTAGAGGGAATGTTCATAAGCAGGGAATGAATGTATTGCCGCTTTTTGATACTTCTTCAGGAAAAAAATTTCAGGTAATCGATAAATGTTCGAATAATTCGACGATGATGGTTTTCAATTAAAAAATTAATTTCAACTGAGTTTCGTGAAAAATTAATTAATTTTTTAAATTAATGACAGGAGCAATTTAAAATACATCTATACGTAACGACTGCTAGACGTAGAATCCTTTAAAATACGTCTGTACGCAACGAATGCTGGACGTAGAATCAGATTTTTTCACAAAAGGCAAAACGAATTGTGGCGCAAAAACAAAGTTGCTTTTTAAGATACATTTTTATTGGAAAAGTGTTAAGTATCATCATCCAGCTCTGTAATATTGCAATACATACACATAAACTTTTAAATTAAGACAAAAGACCACAAAAGTGTAATCCATATCCGATGCGGTTTAAGTCTGAAATATCAAAGATGCTAAATTAAAGTTAATATCAAAGTATGTTTAAATAAATAAGGTGAGATATGCATGATAATCAAGAAGTTGTTTTCTTTATTATATAGCATGGGTGTAGTGGTCACATAAATTTGATTAATAAATTAAGGTTTCTGTAGTTTGACTAGAGTGGTGAGGGTCAAGGCAAGTCGAGCGTTTTTTGATGAAGCGTAAAAATATCTTTGCGTTGCTGTTCACAGGAAATATGAAATTGGCTACAAGAAATGATAAATCATTTCCATAAAATTTCTCACAACGGCTTATTGGACTTTAAAAAATTTAAAATTGTAACAACAAATTAACAATGGTGGCCGTTTAAAATTGATTGCATCTCCTGACTGATTTTGATAAAATTTTGGGAAGTGAATCTAGAAAAAGCATCAACTAGGTTGTCCTGTTTTTGAAAGTTCTCATAAAGGCTTTTCAGTTGACACCGTACAGAACCATCTCTGGCAAAGAATTTTTCAAAGATCACCTTTTTATATGCGAGACCCGCTTAAAACTCACTGAAAAGTTATTGATTCCCAAATTCACAAAAGGCAAAAACTTTTGATAAGTCCATCAAGCTCGGCATTTGTTTTTGCTTAACTTCAGAGAAAAACAATTTTGACCTACAAACAGACCTATGGGTCGAAAAACATTTCTAAATTTCAATTGAATTTTATAAGTTAGCCCATTAGGAATAAGTTTTAGATTTTGGCCTTGCGGACCGGCTTTAGAATACGGAAACTACGAAACAAACCCGCATCACAAATCATATACACATATACTAGATTTTAAACACTTCACCTGAAACAACCGCTGTGACGTCGTTTACGTTGTTCAGCAAGTATCCAAGGCCGGCATAAATAAATGTTTGCATATATTACAATCCACGGATGATGCGGTGGAAATTCGATCAAACTCATCACACCATATAAAATAGGTTTTTCAATATTTGTGATCAGTGGTGCTCCTAAATCAGCCTATAAAAAACGTAAGGAAGAAATCCATGAAGATTTGACTTTATTTACATTATGATAAATTATACTTACCAAAATACATGCTGTTTCATTATTAAAAGTGCAATAAATCCTAGGAAATAATTTACTAGCCTGACATATCTTCCTGTCCATGTAGAAGGGATCAAAATGTAAATTTTTGTTACGTGCTAAAGCTGTCTGCAAATATTTGACAATGTACTTATATTAATAGAGCGTGAGCTCAGTTTGAACATAGTTTTACATACTGAATCTTCCAACACAAAGCTTTGAAATCCCAGGTTCAAGGCTGTTGATTCATCTTCCAGTTCTTTTGAACATAAACTAATCGTTTGAACAGCATTTGACAAAGAGAAAGGTGAAGCAATCTGTGATAAAAGCAGGTAACATTTTTTGTAGTACCAATATAACCTCGCTTAGTAATGTTGCGGCTACGGCACTATCGAGCACAAGATTTCCTCAATTAATATTATGAACTATACTTCATTCATTCAAGGATTAATTTTTTCAACTATTCGAAATATTATTACAGTTTTCAATGCACAACTGCTTCAAAAAAAAGCGAACCAACAAGATAAATTTAGTATAAGATGGTTATTGAATATATCATTAGTTTTTGTTGTTATTCTATGAGAATGATGTAAAATTTAGAATACAGTGCATGGATCAGACACAGTTTCCATTGAAAAAATGAAGAATATACTAAGAGATGGCAAAAAGTGATTTTGATTTCAAAATTATATTGTGGCTTATTATATAAAAATAATATGATTACCATCATTGACAACTTCTGATATTTCAGATGTAATTCTAGACTCACTTCATTATTGAACATTGCTTAATCCCCAAAACGTATCCTTAAAAAATATCCTTACCGTTATAACTGCAACATCATACGTCGGATCCGGTGATGCATTCTGTCTTCTATATTTGGGATGCACAGCATATCTAATCACTGCTCGCTCCTGTCTTGAATTTGGCTTGATAGCACTAGCTATAACACTAACATCTCCAGCGACGCAATAACCCAACTAATTATCAAATACAGACAGGAGGTTTTCCAGAACGAATGTAACCAGTGACACTTACCTTGTCTTGAGCACGCTTTTTAAAGCAATTAGCTGCTGTTAAGCTATGAGTGTCAGTTATAAGTGAACCAGCACAAACGAAGTCTCTTTTCGCAGAAGTAAGCATCACGACAAATGGTACATCGCCAATTTTTGCTGTGGTTCCGTGATCATGTTCTACTTCATGTCCCATAGAGATTTCTAGTATACCATAAATTAACCAAATCAACAAACCGGCCATACTATTCTTCATTGAGTTTCCTTTGATTTTGCTCCTGGAAATAGATTCTTGACAAAAAATACTTTCAAATTTACAATCAAAAACAGGGGACAAAGTGTAAAAATTTTAAAATATATATGAAAATATGACATAAAAGTAACAATAATATGTCAATCTCTTATGCATATCCTAAATACGTACGAACAAGTATATGTATACCTCATTTTAGGTACAACTGATGATTTGTGACGTAAAAATGATTCTAAACAGCTTATGGATATAAAATAAGTAGGAGTAAACAGTTCTCCCTCGGATATGAGCCAAGAAACCGTACTGCAGATCTAAACTTAAAATATACAAGATATTGAACGCTAACGTGGTAAGCGGAGAAATTGATGCTACATTTCAGTCCCTGTTAAACAAAGAAAAATGTGGTGGATCAAAGTGACAAGTTCTTAAGCCTTCTTACAAAAGGCTGCCTAGTGCTCGATATAAACAACACTCAAATCTCCACCGCAAATCTTCCATGAGGTTATGAGTTTTTGGAAACCGCATTGGTAGACACATTAAGGAAAAAGCTGGAAGACCTCTGATAAATCAAAGAGCAAAATTAACCTTATTTAATTAATTAGTAAAAATACCATTACCCGCAAGGGGAGTGCTGGTCCATAGGAGTATTCTTGTTGACTTGGATTTTTTGGAGAGTGCCATCCCCACGGACCCGACGGTGTAGGGGTTTATGTAAGGTTCCTCGGCAGATAAAAATCTAACTGCAAGTGTTAGTCCTACTTTAAATATAATTTCAGCGGGAGCGAGGATCCTTCATTGCCCCAAATCCTTGCGGTGGTAAGTCTTTCGAGAGAAAAAAACCAGGGGCAAACATGGCAGCCGCGAATTGAACCTCGAAGCTTGGCAGACAAAATCAGAAAATGAATGTGAGGAAAGCTAGCTAACCCCAATAAATAACCTAAAGCAAATATTTTCAAAGACAACGCAGGCTTCGATAGGGGAACCAACAATCTTAGCGCTATCTTTCGCTGCAGCTACGTTGCATAAAAAATCAGGGACAAAACAGAGAACAATAGAGAGCTTTTTCCATACTGAGATCACTTCAGTGTTTGGGTGTAGCAGAAAAATAATGTGAACGCCAGAGTATCGTAAAAAAGAAGAGCAGGAAACTCTGCAGGACGCGCAATGTTTGTGCGGTAGAAGAAAACATAAACATCATCAAGAATTTGACAATTACTGCTTAGATCGCCACCAACACGATGAAAGCTGTTGCGGATTCCGGCGCACCTACTTTCTCCCATTCGCAACTTCAAATTGCCGCCGCAACATCTCCACCTTCCTTTGGGCACTCCCACCTTTTCCTTTGTGTATTTATTTATTTTTATTAACGTTATTCCAATTTTCCTATAATTTTTATCTCCCCATCGTCACAATCCTACCCTTTTCCCTTATTTCCAAGTATAAAAAATTAATATATACCAATAATTTCGATTTGCCCACTAACAATATTCCATTCATTAACTCCCACTAACAAAATTTCATTCTATGCATTTTGCCTAACAAAACCTAATTCTTTCCTTCATACTAACTAATTCTAATTCTTCACTAGTTCCCAATAACAAATTTGTTTTTTATACTAACGAAAATTAATTCACGTTTCCCTATTAACAAATTTCAATCTCATACCCAGATGCATGGTTGAAGTTGGTTATTAGATGAATTGGAGATCGACAAGACATGGCTCCATCGGTTGCGTCGCGAGTTCTCGACCGGGTTGTCTGCTGGAATCCTGGGTTCAAGTTCCCCGAGCGCAGGGAAGATCTCTATTTGGGGTATCGGCAAAATCAATAGTTTCCGTATATATATATATATATATATATATATATATATATATATATATATATATATATATATATATATATATATATATGTATACATATACAAATATATATATATATATATATATATATATATATAGGTATACATATATACATATACATATATATATATATATATATATATATATATATATATATATATACATATATATATATATATATATATATATATATATATATATATATATATATATATATATATATATATGTATATATATATATATATATATATATATATATGTATATGTATATATGTATACCTATATATATATATATATATATATATATATATATATATATATATATATATATATAGATATATATATATATATATATATATATATATATATATATATATATATATATATACATATATATATATATATATATATATATATATGTGTGACACTTTGCAATCAATCAAGCGCTGCTTTGATGACGCAAATTGCCAAATATGCAAATCAATGGATATTATTGTGTTTGTTGATACAGAAAAAAAAGATGTGTGGGTAGCGGAATCGAAGTGTAAGGAACTTTGATTTCGTTACACAAATGCAGCAGCGGTCATTGAAAATGAAAAGAATTGAGATCGTTGAATTGGGGCAGTCCGTTTTTGGCTTATGAAGGAGTGAAAATTCTTTGGCGGTTTCGGAGAAAGTTTTTTTTGTAAATTTGGGAATAAAAGGTGATTGAAGTCAAGGTGTGAAGTTGAATGTATTGATTAAATACGTTGAAATAAAGTGGAATTTTCGAGAGTTAAACAAGAAAACAGTTGAGTGAAGAAAAGATTTTGATAGCAGAACGGTTTCTTCCAAGTGGTTGTTATACGGATGAAAAAGTAATTTGTGGATATGAGAAGTGGAAACAAAACCCAAACAACAAAAAAGGAACGAGAATTAGATAGTGAGAGCTGTGACAAGTGATAGAGTTGATCACCTCGTGATCCTAAAGTGAAGTTAGGAATTGTAATTTTCTCGTGGGCAATCCAAAAGGTGTATAAAAAAAAAGGACGGTTTTCTTAAGCAATAAATGTGAATTACTTAAGGGGGTTGAATTTTCCAACAAACGGAAATATTGACTAACTTATGCGAATTACTAGATGAAGTTACGATTAATTAAGACGGTAATTAACGGGAAATCACGGGCGGATCGGAAATTATGATAAAGTCGCCGCTTATCAGTAATTAATGTGTTTGAATTTAAAGTCAATTAAATTTTGCAGTGACCCCACCTCTTTATTTTTTGTCCTTCGCCGAGCGCTCGGAGATCCACGGAAAAAGAAGAGGGTAAGAAGTAACTAATATTTTTCCTTGTTTCTTTTTGCCACCCTTTCATTTATTACGTATTTTTTCCAGCTTATTGAAATTGGCTAGTTTTTTTCTTTTGATTAATATTTTATTTAATTTGTTTTGTATTAAAATCAATTATTGAGGGTCTGTTTGTTTTTGTTTTGATTGCTATCTTTCTTTTTGTTGAATTCGTAAATTTCCTTTTTTTTGAATTAAATAAACGGCCATGTTTTGCTAAGCTTTTAATTTTTCATTTCTCAATAGAGAGCGCTTATGCTAAGCCCTCATATGTGGATAGCTTTAGCATCAGACATCAATAAAAGAATGGTATCTAGCCCAATCAAAGGAAATCGATGTAAAAAAATTCATGAAGAGGCACTTGATGGGCACGGAATCCTAGATCAGGGATTCCAGATAGTACTGACAAAAGTAGTGAAGAAAACGGCGAAGAAACTTTTTCAAAAATTGCCGGAAAATAAATGTCAGGATGCCTAGCAAGAGAAAAAATCTGATGGGAAACAAGAGAAAAAAAGCCACGACAAACACCTAGACAGCAGACGCTGCTGGTAAAACCCTAGGATGGCCAATCCTACGCAGAAATGCTGCAAGATATCATCGAAAATGTTAAGCTCGAAGACACTAATACTTCTTATTAAAGCTGATTGAGTTCAGCGTGTTTTTGTATTGGAGTGTACAGACGCACGACTTTCGTTGCGTAACTGTACTCGACGTAGCAACCGAGCGTGACTCAGTATTCTTTATAAATACTCAAATGACGTTGGATTAAGTCAGTTCGTTTCGGTCGCTCCAGTAGCACGCTTGCAAATGAACGTATTATTAAAAAAAATAACAAAATTATTAAACTAAAATCAACGTTTATTTATTCACCTAAACCAACGTGACCGGGCCACATGCTGTTTTAATTTACAGCAAAGGCCAATAATAAAGAAGCATTCTTTGATGCAGTGAAGAAAGTCCTCGGCAAAAGTGCAAATGTATCTTCATTGGGCCCAATCACAGCGATCAAAATAAAAGACATTGACTGCATCACGGCCCTGGCTGGGGTAGATGAAGCCATCAAAAGGGAGTTACTTAGCGTGAGCAACATCAAAGTAAGGTTTACACCAGACAACCATAGGGGATAACGCATAGCCATCATTGACTTGACCGAAAAGGACACCGAACAATTTTTGAATAAGCTAAAAGTAAGAATAGGGATGGCAAATAAGATCATTAGGATTAAGAAATGAAAATACTATGATGAACATTTGGGAAGTATAGATGTTCTTAATTGATTTCATTTTCGAAATACAATTCTGAGAAACCGAAAGAAGCAGATCTAACGATAAAGATCGAAAATCGATTGCAAAAATGAAATTAAACATGCAAAATTAAAAGGAAGTATAGATGTAAGTTTAGCGCGCAACAAAAGAAGACAAGCATACGAAGTAGTGAAAAGCCTCAAATGTGATTATTAGCCCAAAATCATGCTCTATCGTGATGACATCGACAGTATCATCGCTGATGTAACCAAGATTAAGGAAAGGAGGGAATCATATTTCAAGAATCTCCTTTATCCTCCGCCTAGCTCCAGAATATTGAAGCCTGTAGATGTCTGCGGAGAGCTTCCATTGGCCCCCCCCAACTCTGGATGAAGTTTGTTCCATCATCAAAGCTGAAAAGAATAATAAAGCGCCGGGCATCGATGAGATTCCAGTGAAGCTCATCAAATGTGGTGGCAGCAATGTTCATCAAGCTATTCACAAAGTCATCCAGCACATTTAGCAACAAAAACATTTGCGGAAAGAGTAGAGCAAATCAATTATCTCCCCATCCACAAAAAAAGCTAACAAGCTACATTGCGAAAATTATAGAGGCATAACATTTCTTTGTACGGTGTATAAAATATTTTCACAAATCTTCGACGATAAAATCGATCATACGCCAACAGTATTATTGGGGAGTATCAAGGTGGTTTTAGAGCAGGTAGATGACAATAGATCAATTGTTCACAGTCAAGCGGGTTTTTGAAAAACACTGGGAGTTCAACATAGACGTTCACCAAATTTTTGTTGACTTTATGCAAGCATACGACAGTATTGATCGTAAAATATTTTACCAAATAATAATTTGCTTTGGCATCCCAGCCAAATTAATCCGTCCTACCATGATGACAATGATGTCGATGACCTCCAAAGTCTGCATCAATAACCAACTTACCGATGCCTTTGACACAAATATCGGACTAAAGCAGGCAGATGGGCTGGCCGCATAGCTATTCAATTTGGCTCTGGAGTACATCATAAGAAAGCTACCTGGGCTGGCCACATGAATCGTATGGACAAACAACGGAAACATAAGAAGGAGAACTGAAGGCCGGAGACCAGTGGGGAAAATGAGGAAACGCTAGTCTGACTCGGTCGATGAAGACAGTTCATCGCTGCTCGGATTTTTGAATTGGAGGACGCGGTCAATGGACCGAGACAGGTAAAAGCGCTGTTTGCAGGAAGCGAAGGCCCGAAAGGGCTGTCGTGCTAAGAAGAAGAAGAAAAAGAAGAATAGGGTGCGTTGTCTGCAGGATCTTTGTCGTATCCCACCGACAACCTACCCTATTTTTACTTTGCTGATATTCAATGTTCCAAATGCCTTGACGATAGTCACACCGCACAAGTATGCGAAGAACCTGATAGGAGTTCCCTATGCTTTAAATGCAGTGACACGGTACGTGAAAGGAAATAGAGTACAAAGAAAGCGCACTGTATCCTTTGCAAAGATGCATATCCAAGAATGGATCTTGCGCACGTCTTGGGGTTTTGGGAAGTCGTAATCAAGGCAAAATTAGAGCTTTGGCGGCCCGTTTCTTGCAAGTAATCCTACACCACACGTCAAATACCCAAAACCTGCTTGACCAGTTTACAAGGGATAAGAGCTTAATGTTTTGTAGGGAACTGCCTCGAGCGCAGATGGCAACTTGTTCGTTAGGAGACGAACTGAATGGGTCATGCCTCAAATAGATCCACGGGGAAAACGAATCCTAGTAATGCTGGCCAGGATGATGCTTGTTGTACGTAACACCGGAAATATGCTGTCTTTCTACCAACCCGGCTGGGAAAAAATCATATTTGACGTGACATTCACCTTGGAGTCTTTAGTATGGAGGATATACAATCAAAGAGTATTAGAGGAGTACTCAGTCAGTAATCATCAGTGCATTCTGCTTGAGATCCGTGGTGTTTTACCCCAATGTCCATACCCTTGACTTACTACAATAGTGCGGAACATTGGAAGAACCAACGTCAAAAAGTTCGGCAAGTGCTCATGGGAGGTGTATCGCTGCAGGGTGAAGAAATGTCACCTCAAGACGTTGGAAACTCAACATGAGCATCATTACGACTACTTGCAGTATTCCCATGCCCCGTTGAAAACCTTGAAATAGCAAGCTCCCAATATAGTGATGGTTGACTGAAATTGGTGAAAAGTGAAGGGAGTGTCACAAACTTCGGCGTGAAGCTCGACGGGCACGGAGCCATGACAAGGCATGCATCCAGGTAGCAGTATGTAATTTGGCAAGGAAATGCCTTCACAAACTGATTAACAACAGGCTCACTGCTTGCAAAATCTAGTGGACAGTATGAAAGAAGATCCATGGGCCTTGACTACAAGCTTAGCGTGAAAGCTTGGCTGGCCAGGGAGAAATTGTATACATGAAGCAGGAAAGATAGACGAGATAGTGCAGGCACTCTTTCCCGCCCGTTTCATCCATGTAGACATTATTAATCAAGTGCCCACTCTTCACACAGTCGGAACTGGAAGAGGCAGCCCTTTCATTGAAAGTGAAGAAGGGTTCAGGCCCAGCTAGTGTTCCAGCTTAGGTGCTTTAATTTTGTAATTTGTCTATCACCGTTGTTCTGACTTGCTACTTGGCATATTCAACACTTGCTTACGGGACGAGATTTTCCCGCGACGATAGAAGGTGGCAAATTTTGGGCGGATCAGCAAGCAAAGGAAAATTTTAGATCGCCGTCTGCATACCATCCGTTATGCATGCTAGACACAGCTAAAAATGTGCTCGAGAAACTCATCAAAGGAAGAGTCACTGAAAACATTAGTGCTGCTGGGATGATGCTCTCAGTAAAGAAATATACTGAAAACGCTTGGCACAGGTACAGAGAACAAGAGCACTGAGGAGTGCATCGTCATATCTGACTGTCTCTGATTCAGCGTCGAGGGTTATTGTAGGTGTGATACCTGAAGCCCTCCTTGCTAGAGAGCACTGTGTTATTTCCCTGCGTCGAAACGAGGATGCGAAGGAGATGGTTTTCCCTGAGAAGAGACAGCGCTCACTCGACGATGGGCAGCAGTTTTGGGTGAATTGCACAAAGGCCAGATGGACAGCATAGCTCATCCTGGATGTGATACCATGGCCGAAATTTAACCCAAGGGTTTTTTTACCTCCGGTTTATTTTAATGGAGATGAGACCAACTGTCTGAATCTTCGATCCTTCCGTCTAACTATTTGTCCATCGTCCGGCTGTCCATGTGCATAGATTCCCCATATCGAACTCAGTTTGATTCTCACGATTTAGGGAAAACGTAAAACTGGTAGTTTTTACACGGCTCCTGTTCATTTCCTTGATCTCAGTGTTATGTTCATATATATTTCTGCAAGTTTTGCTCTTTCTACCACTTATTTAAATGAAATGAAAAAAAAAAATAACTTGAAGCCTCTTTGAATTTCCCCTGTAATTTCGATTTTGTTAATTTGCATTTTTCGTACGCGCAAATTCCTTTCAACCAATTATCATCACTAAATTACCATAATTACATGATATCCCTCTCAGAAGATGCGCATTAAATGTGCAGCTGAACAAGAAAGAAGAAATTGATCTCAAATCGATTTCCAATTTATTAATGAGTCCACAATTAATGAAATTAACAGCGCGGAATTTGTGAAACCATAAAGATAACAGCTAGGACTCCTAATCGCTCGCAAGCACCTCTGATTATCAGATAATTCAGACATTCTTGGTAATATTTATTATCATCTAATTAGCATAACTGGTACACGTTCGCTTAATCGGGAAGACCTGCTGATTAAAAATACAACTTGAAATTTCGCTAAGACTCCTAAATGGCAGGGAAGATGCACTTGATGCTCCCATGTGAAGATCAACCCCATCTTTTCCGTATCTTAACTTGCTTGTCTGCAACAATTTCAGCGACATGTCATGCGATACCTTCTGGCTGGCCGGCAGCTGCCTCTTCTGTAGCGAAGACCGATGCTGAAACTCCAAGAAACTTCAGCCCGAGAGTGTCTTTGGGGTTTGGGCTTTCTTGCGAGTACGTAATCTTGCGGGAAAAATCCATTTATTAAATCTTTATTAAGTTGTCGATATGGGGTGATAATGGACCGGATCAATGCGATGAGTATAAAAAAAAATGTTTGATCGCATTAAGCAATTAAAATCGAATAATATTTGCGTTTATTTTGGATTAATCAAGATGAGATGAGTCATGTTTTTCGTAATCCGATAAAAGATTGTGATAAGTGAATATACGGATAATTTAGTTAATTAGTTGAAAATAATCGAAGTATAATCTGAAAGATGAGGCAAGGGGTATTAAACGCTTTGGTATTTTTAGCATCAAATAATGCTAATAAATTTTCGCGTTTCATATATAATAAAATAGACAATCTTCCATCAAAATCAGGAAATCACGAGGAGTTTACAAGATTTGATGGCCCTTCTAATTGAATCATAAAATATATAATAATTAAATTGAATTTGATATTGCTTTTTGATTAATAATGTACAAATGTGGAGAGCTATTTGCGCCATTCAGTTTTTAGTATTTTTATTGTTTAGAATTTATATTATATTCTTTGAAAATGTATAACGATTAAAATTGAATAAAGTGCTTTTGACTTTGACGAGATTTGACGACTGTGGCTTTCCTCATTGACTCTGTAACGCACTGATGGACGGACGAGCAAACTGACAGGTACCGATTTCAAGTGGGTAGTAATACTTGTAAAATATTGAATTTTAGTAACTGTGTCAAAAAAAAATACAAAACAGTGCAGCAAGTATGGGTTCCAGAACGATAGAAATATCCAGTCATGTGTCAAACAGGAAAAGAATTCGGGAGGCTTTCGCTGATGAAATGCTACTGAGGGATAAGTTCAAGATGGCAACAAACTCTGCGATAGCATTAACGTCCAGCAACAGGTTTGTATCATTGGCTGACCTGGAAGATGTCAACCACCTGTAAACAGCAGTTTTAAACTAAAAACAGAAGAACGATATTCACTTTCGAATGTTTATTTTACTAAGCACAGAATTTTTCGTCTACACACGATATGACCGACTCTAGAAGACTGTGTCCTGTCCAAATTCTTTCTTATCTCTATCCGGCAGGCTTTAAATGTTTTTTTTTCTTAATGCTAGGTTTACATATTCATAATTATATTTCCTAACGCTATGTTTACACGTTTCATTATGTTATCAGTATGACCACAATTCGGCCGTCCTGAGACAACATATCTATCGTTCGGCAGAACCTTCATCACTGAATAAGGCCCTTTGTATTTGGGTACCAGCTCCATGCAAACACCTAGAGTGCTTATAAAATATTTAATCATTACATAATCCCCCTCCCTATACACCCTTTTGATTCTACTCTTTTCTTTAACACTTTTACTGTAGCTTTGTTCTCTATCTTCTTTGTAGCTTCTGATCTCAGTCTAATTAAATCCCTATCCACTGTGTTATCTTCAATTTCTCCCAGTTTGTCTATTAGAAAATCTATTATAAATCCCTTTTGTAGCACTCCAAACAATCACTGACTCGCACATATGCCCATACTCCTGTGAACGGTATTTTTCATAGCATACTCTACTCTGGTAACATAAAATCCAATGGAAACTTACTCCCTGCACTAGTCATTTTAGCTATCATCGGAGAAATAGTCCTGTTTAATCTTTCAACTTAGACGCACTTCCTCTATTCGACACTATCGCGGTTGGTCTATTGTACGCATCAAAATAACTTCTTAAGCAACTCAATACCTCCCTAGTAGATGTGGTCTTGACTAAATGTGGCTTAGTAAACTAAGTGAAAGCATCTACCACCAAAAATATATATTTCTTTTTAGCATTTTTCAATATCAACGGCATATGCAGTGTTTCAAACGGACCATCTCCCTTTGGGATATTGTGCAACAAACCCTCATGTTTCCCAGTCTTTGAAGAGTATACTATACATTTGAAGCAGTTGGTGATATGTTCTTTAACCTTACCCCTCATTTCTCTCATAGCGTACACTCCTCTTATAGTACATTCCTCTTATAGCGTGTACTACCTTGTCACATCCAAGGTGCCCCATTTCATCATGGTACTTTTGAATTATATTTCTCTCCATATTATCTGGTACGTAAAAAAGTATATCTGTCTTTAGTTTTTTTCTATACTAACCCAATCCTTATTTCGTACAAACTACTCTCTTCATTTTCGAATTGACTCTTTATTTTCATTATACTCTCATCTTTGTTTTGACTTACCGCTAAATTCTGCTCAAATGTATGCTCCTCTAATACTAATATACTAGTGATTCTACTCAATGCATCCACGTATCCCATTTTTGACCCTTTCATATGTTCTATTGTATAATCATCATTCTCGAACTCTAATGCCCATCTGGCTATTCTTAGGCTAATATCTTTTTTATTCAATGTCAGTGTCAACGAGTTACAATCAGTTATTATTTTAAATTTCCTCCCTTGTAGATATATTCTAAACCTCTTTAATGCATATATTATAGCCAACGTGATACTTTGACTCGTGACCCGTCGGGCGTTTTGAAAAATAGAACACTGGATGAAACTTCCCATCAGCTTTCTTCTGTATCAATATTTCCCCAAAACTGAGTGAGCTAGCGTCACAATGGAGTTCTACTTCGTCTCTGGGATCATAAATCGCTATAATGTGCGAATCTGTAAATTTTGATTTTAAATTCTCAAAACAATGTATCTGTTCCTCTCCCAATTTAAGCTCAGCATCCTTTTGGCGTAATTTATATATTGGTTTGGCAATAATTGGGAAACCCTTAATGAATCTCCTGAAATATGAGCAGAGTCCCAGAAAACTAAGCGCTCCTTTTACATTTTGCGGTATTGGAAAATTCCTTGCTGCATCTAAGTCTTTCTCATCTGGTCTTATACCGTCTCCAAACATAATGTATCACAAGTATTGGACCTTATATTCTCAAAAATCTACACTTATCTAACCGTAATTCCAATTTATTCTGAACTAACCTATCAGAAACTTCTACGAATATACTGAAATGTTCTTCAACGTCATCTGTTGGGATCATTATATCATCAAGGCATATCGCTATTTTCTTAGCTCATGAATCATCAAAAACTTCATTGATACATCTCTGAAATGTTTACGGCGCGTTTCTAAGTCCAAAAGGCATTTTTGTAAACTCCTATTGTCCTAATGGAGTCACAAATGACGTATGTTACACTTAACTGATTCCTCACCTATTATCACATGGTGAAATGCACTTTTTAATTCTATCAGTGAAAATATCTTTTAAGTAACAAGTTGGTCAAGTAAATCAAATATAAGAGGAATAGGATAATAGTCTTTTAATGTTACCTTATTCAAAACCCTTTAATCCACACACAAGCGGATGTCCCCCGTTTTCTTTCTTACTAACACAATCGGCAACGCATACTCCGACTTGCTAACTTTCATAACTCCTGAATTAATTAAATCGTCTAAGATCACGTACAATTTCTCGTTTCCACTATATGATAATCTTCTAGGTCAGCATTGGAATGGCTTTTCATTGGTCAAGCTCAACTTCATTTCATACCTAATCTTCGGAGATTCAGGGTATGTACAATACAAATAATGATCCTCAAACAACTTTACAAGTCTTCTTTTAGTATCCGAATTCATCTTTTCACTAATAACTATTTCATCGTCTATCACAATTTCAATATTTATTAAATCTTTACACTCATTATACCTGTATTGCTTTTTTGTACCAGCTGTCTTGTCTAACTCATCTTTCAATTTCATCAGTTTCAGCTTACTTTCTTTCAAATAAACTTTTCCTAAAATCACTGGCAAATTCGATGTGTCGTCATTTACAACAAACATGCTAAAGCTTACTCCCTCGTCATCAAATAAAATACTACCATCAATTTTACCGATAATATTCAGAGGACTTTTATTAATACCATAGTACCTACATTGTATTTTTCCATATATACTAACACCTCTGGTACAAACTGCTTCTGGATCATGTTTATGGGATTACCGGTATCTATCACTGACCCTAACCATATATCATAAGATAATTTATCGTTTTTTAAAGTAAATGCAAAGTTCTTTACGTATTCGTCCCTCTTATCATCGTCAATCTTCAGCACTCTTTTGGTAGGCTTTCTTTTGGAGCATGTAGCCGTAAAAAATCCCATTTCACCACACACATGGAACGCACCGTTGCCCGCTTTTCCTTTTGACACTTATTTGCCATATATCCCTTCGCGTTGCAGTTATAGCATCGTTTTTCTCTCGACATCTTCTCTCGTACTGCTGGTCGTCGTGATGTTGATAGGACCGACTTGATCATTCGTTGGGATTCCGGCCGTGTCTGTTGCACATTCACGAGTGCCTCCAAAATATCCTCCTTATTCCCCAACCGAGTCCTCGCTTGATGTCATAGTGCCGTATCAGTAATTCCCTCGGCAATATATTCCAGCAGCTCATCATCACTCATCAGAACTTAATTTGCTAGAATAATTTTGTAGTGGAAATATTCCTGGAACCTCTCTTGTAGATTCCACATTCTATCTTCGAGCTGCCGTTTCACCACTAACGTGCTCGCATGATCTTTGAATGGCGTGTTCATCTCACTAATCAGTTCATCGACTGGTGTGGTTATCATATTCACCCTGCTATGTAACCACTTCAAAGTGCGACCACTCAACCGACCAGCAGTCAACATCCTCACATTGTTATCATCCGATTTTAACGTTGTGATGATGTTGTTTAGTTGTTGTAGCCAATGTCCGAAAACATCAACCTTCGATGAAAATTCGAGTAGCAAATCTTTAACACTCGTAAAGGAGGTACACATCATACCAACACCAGCCGTTGATTTTTGCTCACTTGACCGTTGCATCATCATATTTTCCTTACTTAAACACTCGTTCTCTCTCCTTTGCAATTCCAACTCTCGTTTCATCAGCACTCTTTTATGTCAAGGTCACTCTCTCTTTTTATTTCTTTTGTACGGCGTATCCGCTCCTTCCCGCTTGTCACTGTCGTTTCCTCAAACGCCTGCTCGTCGCTTGTACCGTACTCATTTTCCGATGATTCCGCTACCCCGCCGACTGCACCACTACATCCATCCACCTCGCTCGTCATATCATCATGAATGGTCCTCTCTCTGTCTTTCTCGGGAATAGACAATAACCGCAACACTAGCTCACTCTTATTTCCCTGCTTTCTCTAAGCATGACATGACATTGTTTCCGTTTTATTTCTCGATCAGTCACATTTTACTGGTGGTTTGTTGTTTTTCTATTGATCACTCACTTTTTATTGTTTATTGCTCTTTTCATTTGTTCACTCTTTTGCTTTTTCAGTCCTCGTTTTATCTTCTCGTTTGATCACTTGTTTTTAGGGTATTGTAAAATCATTTTACAATACTCTACAAAAATCGTGTCCTGTCTCTCCGTCCGTCCGTCCGTGTGTCACACCACTCTTTCTCGCAAACTACATAGGCTAGAAAAACAAGATTTTGTAAGTAGGTGTAAAGTGATGCCCTCTTCAAAGTTTCATCTCAAAAAGAAATTTATAAGGTCTTCCAGGGGGGGGTTCCCATATAGGGGAGTGGCCCCTGAAAATAAAAATTTCATCACATGTAGGCAATATGAACTTTCCAAAACAGGTCTTAAAATGACGAATTTCACTTTGAGGGGTGCAGAGGAAGGGAAAATGTACGATAATGCTGTGTCCCCCCTTGCGATTGGACACCTTTCACCCGAAAAATAAGAAAACAAATCACACAGGTGAGACTTTAAGAGCGCAAGGGCAACAAATACCTTAGAAGTCCAAATTCCATCAACCTTGTTAATAATAGTAAATTTTATAAATTTTACATTTTTGCCTATAAAATCAAAATGGAACCTCTAAATTTCCCAAACGGTACAATTTAAGTTTTTTGACAGCAATTGTATGTGTTCTGAAAATTTTACAATAATCAAACAATAAAAAGCTTAGTAATAGCCGATTGAATATTTAACAATTAAAATAATATTTACACGTGATACTAGGGAGATACATGTTTGCAACGGACCTAGCCACTATAAATATGTAGGAATTTTGATAAATATTTTAGAAATGGTCTTTAATGTTGATGTGTTATCATGACTAATTAAGCGATGGAGTCAAAACATTTGAAACAAAATGGCGGCAAATATAAAAATATAATAACCATAATAATTTTTCGAATTCAATTTATGAAATCTGTATATTGGTCAAGTTTTGATATAGCGAATATATTGATTGATTTACTAAATGTTTCACAATACCCTTTTGGCAGGAGCACTCTCCTGCTACTTCAACTTGTTTAATACGTTATCTCACAATTAATACGCACTAGTACTGATGCTGTTCACAATAGATTGCTGCAGGATACGATCCCACTCCTGATGTTGTAAGCAGCAGTTTTAAATTAAAAACAGAAAACAGAGAACAGAAAAACGATATTCACTTTCGAATGTTTATTTTATTACGCACACCATTTTTCATCTACACACGATATGACCGACACCAGAAGACTGTGTCTTATCCACATTCTTTTTGATCTCTATCCAGCAGTGTTTATTTTCTTTTTAATCTAGGTTTACATATTCATAATACGTAATGCTGTATTTACACATTTATTTGTGTTATCAGTATTACTACACACACTATTAAAGAGCCTAGTGCTAGTAATGCTAAGCCGAGGGTTAAAGTTCTTTTTATCTTTTTTACAGATCTACCGCGGAAATGACTGAACTAAAAATCTCCCCTTATTCGGTAAAACTAATGTTGATTGGAAGAAAATGATCCCTCGAAAAAATTGAGGTTTATCAATGTGTTCAAAAGCATCTTAACGCAAAAAAAAATTTATTTACCTATCAACAAGCAGATACTTGTCTGGTTAAAAATCGTGTTATCAGAGCTTGATGATTTACCAGTAGACAATACGAAGAAAGTTCTAAAACAAAAGCTCACCACCCTACACATTAAAAGATTCATTGCGAAGACTCAGCACCGAGGATAATTATACTATCTGCTGTATTTGAAGCGTGCCACTAAAATTAGTGAACTTTGAAAAATAAAAACATTAATGCATACAATAGTGAGTGTAAGCTTTTGCAGCTACAATAAAAATGGCCCAACACACTGCCGAAATTGTCAACATTTCGGGTTTAGCTCGTCAAATTACCATCTACCAACAAAGTGCTTTAACACTAATGCAAAACGCGATAAAATCAAATGCAGTAATTGTAGCGCCAATCACTCTTCAACCGCTGCTACATGTAAAAACAGATTGGAATATATCGCAATCAAAGAGAAGCTTTGCAAGCAAAAATCCCTTTGAGCTCCCATGCAAGCTAAGCAGTCCAGCAAAGGCAATTTCCCAAGTGTATAATAAGCCACATACAAGAAAATCTAAGTCCGCAAGCCAATGCTTACGATATATAAATAGTCGAGACACACAAAAAATATATCCTTGGTTTACAAGGACATTTTAACCAGCCAACATTTTGTTCCAGTCTTGCTAAGATCATTGACTTGCTACGTCTAGCACTTGTTGCGTATAGACGTGTTTTTAATCACTCCTGTGATTAGTTTTAAAAATTAATTAATTTTTCACATAAGTCAGTTTCAAAAAATTAAATTAATTTTTTATAAGTCAGTCCAAATCAAATTTTGGTTTTTATTGGAAAGAGCATGTATCGTCGAAGGAATCGACCTGCGGAATCATATCGAATATTATCTGACTTTGTTAAATCGACAAAAGCAAATAAGCCTAAGACTAACTTGGGGACTGTTGTATGCAGGAGCCTGACGGCTTCCCTCCGTAGGGAGGCCACGGGGAGAGTAGCAATATGAAATTGGGGGCAAGCGAAAATAAAAGAAGACACACGAGTAACCAGGACTCCACAGATGGTGGGCGTAAGACTCAAGTAGTCGAAGACAAACAAGAAGTGAGTCGACTTCAAGCTGAAATTCAGGAATTGAAACGACGACTAAAAACGTTTGAAGATATGTACAAGAGAGGGAAGAAACCTCAAGATGCAGAAGCGGTAAGGCCAATAAATACGGAAGCTAAGGCAAAGAAAGCTGTCAAACAAGTCATTCTAGAAGAAATACTAAGTGGTAGAGGCGCAAACGACAGCCAAAGCTACTATGCAGTGCTGGACGGACTCCAACAAGAAATGGACGTTGACGAAAGTATTGGAGATAATGTTAGTCAAGATAATAATGATAATTTTATCCTTTATTTAAAAAATAAAAACAAAGAGAAGAAACCAGCTCACAGTTCTGCTAGTCCTTCTAACCAAGTTGTGAAAAATACTGAGAAAGTTCTGCAAAATAATGTGTTCGGTCAAAGCGGTAAGCATATGGTTCGGCTATTGGCAGCCAAAAATAAATTAACAAATTTGGAGATTAAGAGAATCAATGCCAAAAAATTAACAATCAGAACGAAATCACTGATTGATTTCAAATCAGCTAAAAATTCACTGAATGCTGGGGAGGTTCCACACTTCACTTATACCCCGAAAAGTGAGAAAAATCAGACCTTTTTGTTGATGGGCTTGGACTGCGGAGAAGATACCGTCGATCTTCTTCAGGTGCTCAAACAAGCAGCACTAGAAATTGAATTTATTTTCGATAATACATTTGCGACAAGAAGGTTGACGGTAGAAAAAAAAATTTACCACTTTATTTGGTGCAGATTTCAAATAAGAGCAGTCCAAGTGCTCTTGAACAAATAAGATACTTGAACTTCCGAGTGGTGAGGTGGGAATGCCTCTAGAAAAGAGAAGCGAATCAGTGCTATCAGTGCCAACGATTTGAGCATTCGGCTGCGAACTGCGCCATGCATTATCGATGCGTCAAATGCAAGGACGTTCATGCTCGCGGTGAGTGCAAATTGGCTCAGACGGAACCAAAAGAGAAATTATGCTGTGTTCACTGTGGTGTTTTTGGTCACCCGGCATCATATTGAGGATAATCCCGATATCAAAATGCGAGAGTTAAATTTTCCCCAAAACAAACACAACTACACCGCAGTGTCTTAGCTCCAAACTTCGTACAGCCCGGAGCATCATTTGCACTCGCCGCTAGAGGACCAGCAGAAAATACGGTGAATAATGTAAATAATGTAAGTGGCAATAATGAGCTGCTCCTTAAAATTTTCCAGCAACTAAATTATTTAACTGAGAGAATCGATAAACAAGATTCTAAAATCTATCTTGTCTTTCGGCATTTAAGGCTTTCAAATGCCTCAAAATAATTTGTCATCCAGTCACGTTCCCATGGATAAGATTCGTCTCATCTCGATCAACGCCAACTTGATTGTGACCATACATCGGCGTAATTATCTCCTTGAAATCATTGTTAAGCAAAAGCCTGACATCAGGCTTCTCAATGAAACCCACCTCAATTTATGGCACTTCATGACATTCAAGGATTTCGAATTCGTAAGAAATGAAAGCGTAATAGGTGAGGGGGGAGGTGGTGCCAGGATATTGGTTCGAAGACCCTATTGTTTCCAAAATATTGAAAAAGTCGAATTCAAAAGCTTTGAATCTCTTAAGTGTCCGTCATTAAAATCTCACTGCCAGATGGAGGCTACCTCTTCGTTATCTCTGCCTATGCGACGGGTCGAAATGTTCTCATGTTCAAGGAGCAGCTCAATTCCTTGTTCGACGTACTCGAATTGAACAGGCTGCATAGTTATTATATTCTCGCTGGTGACCTGAATGCCATGCAAACATCATAGCTGAACGCCACTAATAATCCAGGAGGTGTATTACTGATATCGTGGATAACAGAGAGTCAAATTGAATTCAGGCGCAATCTATATGCGTCGGAGTTCCCAACATACTCTAGGGCAAATTCATATTTGGACGTATACGCAAGACTTGAATTCAGCTTTAATAGTCCTCAACGGAAACTGCAAGTGCTTCCTTATAATAGTGACCATAACGCAATCGTGATGAAAATCAATCCTCAAAGGGATGACGCTTACGTAATTCCAGTTCAACATGAAAATATCGGTTGAATTAAAAAAAAAAAAACAGACTGGGAAAGTTTCAAAAGATGTTTGATCGAGAGTGCCAGAAGCAATGTCCTCTTTCTGATGGTGGTAATGCTTGCTCAATAGTTCCTTATGACAGGGATCTAACTAACGATGAAATAGATCTCTATTTGTCGAAGTTAGAGAAGCTGACCTTGGAAATGATTGAGAAAGTAGTTCCCAAGATTAAATATTGAAACAATATGGTAAGATATGAAACACGAACCATTGTAAGGTTGTAAAGATTGAAAAGCCTTCTTCTCACATGCGTCAACAATATTCATTGGCAATTTTTAGACGGCGACTATCCCACGTTGATATTGTTGAAATCACACCTAACGAATGTCCGAAACTTAATTCTTTCATACTTTAGGAGTGAGGTCAGCAACCAATGGGCAGAAAAACTGAGAAGTATTAACACACAGGGCCCAGATGGTGTTTTCATGAATGTGAAAAGCTTACTCCGCAAGAAGTTTCGAATGAAGGTATCAAATTTTGAAGTTGATAGTGACGAGATTAAATGGCAGTAAATATTCTTGGGGTCACACACTGGGTTTACTGGTTCCCTAATAATGTGACATTAATTGCCGGGAAATGCTGAGAACTGTAAAATCATCTACAAATCTTCTACTAAATCCTACTTTCGCCTCCTTTGTGAGGACGTATTAGGGTGAAGGCGAATCTTTCAGGCCTGATAAATGAATTGACGTAATAATCATGCCACCGGAATGGAAAAAGGGTGACGGGCTAACTTCTCATCCCTGAAAAACCTTAAAATGTTTCAAAACCTACAGATGGGTCTCGGAATGGATTGGACTCATGACAACGACGAAAAACAGAAAAACGAAAGAAGGACTATGGCATTGGATCCTGGAATGTCAGATCACTCAATGACCCTGGCGCTGTTAAGGACCTTTTACAGCAGGCCAGTCAATATCAATTAAAAGTACTGGCAATCCAGGAAACAAAATGGACTGGAAACGACATTTAACACATGAGATTGCACACAATATTCAAAAGTGGGCAGCCTACTCGAGAACGAGAATTTGCAGTAGCTTTCATTGTGGATAGGAAGCTCAATTCACACGTTATTAATTTTAAGGCAGACACTGAGCGGTTGTTGTAATCCGTATAAAAACGAAATTCTTCAAAATCTGGCTGATTAATATTCACGCCCCGACCAGAGAAAAGGACGAAGAAACAAAGGAAACGTTCTACAATCACATGCGAAGACTGGTTGACACATTACCTACAAATGACACAAAAATAATTCTGGGTGATTTCAACGCTAAGTATGGCAATGGGGTATCTCATCGGGGATCGACTGGAGGATATACCCTCTACGATGAAATAAATGACAACGGCCAGCACCTGATTGACTTTGCATGTAGCAGAAATCTAGTCATATGTTCGACTCGCTTCCCCCATCTACGTATTCATAAAATGACCTGGGAATCACCAGGTAGCAACACACATAACCAGACCAATCATGCTCTGATCCGACAACGTTGGGCCTCGAGCATACTTGACGTCCGAACATACCGAGAAGCCAATTTTAACTGAGATCATTACTTAATAAAATGCCATATGTCAAAGGCATATACGGCAAAGACCAGTTTGCCACAAAATTTGACACCGAAAGGCTCCAAACCGCGTCTTCGGCCAAAAATTTCATGGAGACCCTCGACAACCAGATGATTCCCATTTTATCAGACTCATCATTAAAGGCAGGCAACGAGCTCTGGATGGAAGTGAAAGTGGCTACTAAGACCGTGGCAGAGCAAACGATAGGAAATCAAGCCCAGCGCAAGAAAAATGATTGGTTCGATGACGAGTAATAGAATAGATAGGAAAACCAGGACGCAAGAAAACACTATGAAAATCTCAGAAAAAATCTCAGAAAAGTAGCGAATAAGATAATAAGGATCAAGAAGAGAAAAAAATTCGATAGCCAATTGAGAAGTACAGATGTAAGTTTAGTGAGCAACAACATAAGACAAGCATACAAAGTAGTGAACGGCCTGAAACGTGGTTATCAGCCCAAAGTCACACTTGCTCGTGATGAAATCGGCAATATCATTACTGATAAAACCAGGAATAAGGATGGATGGGCATCATATGTCGAGAAACTCCATAATTCTTCGCACTGCTCCAGAACATCGCAGTCTATAGATGTCTGCGGAGAGTTACTATTGGGCCTATCAACTCTGGATGAAGTTTGTTTCATCATCAAGGCACAAAAGAATAATAAAGCGCCGGGCATCGATGAGATTCCAGTGGAGCTCATCAAATATTGTGGCAGCAGTCTTCATAAAGCTACTCCCAGCACATTTGGCAACAAAAACCTATGCCGAAAAAGTAGAGCCAATCAATAATATTGCCTATCCACAAAAATGAGACAAGCTACAGTACGAAAATTATAGAGGAATATTACTACTTTGTACAGCGTGTAGAATATTTTCAAAGATCTTAAAAAATAAAATCGGATCATACGCCAACAGTATTATTGGGGGGTATAAAGGTAGTTTTAGAGCAGGCAGATCGACGATAGACCAATTGTTCGCAGTCAAGCAGGTACTTTAAAGCGCTGGGAGTTCAACACAGATGTACACCCAATTTTCTTTGACTTCAAGCAAGCATGGGACAGTATTGATCGTAAGGTATTGTACCAAATAATGCTTTGCTTTGGCATCCCAGCCAAATTATCCCGTCATACTAGAATGCCAATGACGTCGACGACCTCCCAAGTCCGCATCAATAACCAACTCACCGATGCTTTTGTCACAAATATCGAACTAAAGCAGAGAGATTGTCTGGCCCAATTGCTATTCAATTTGTCTCTGGAGTATATCAAAAGGGAGCTACCTGTCGATACGCGACGTACATTACTATACAAGTCGAGGTACATTACTATACAAAAGGAAGCTACCTGTTGATACGCGACGTACATTATTATACAAGTCGTGCCAAGTAGTAGCCTATGGGGATAACGTCAACGTTTTGTCACGGTCGTTAACAACTGCCAAATAAGTCGTCCTGAAAGTGGACAGTGAAGCAAAACTAGTAGGACTAAAAATTAATGAAATAAAACAAAACTCATGACGCAGTCGAAAAAAAACACCGTAAATACACAAGATATCACACTTGGCGAGCACAGTATCAAAAATGTTCGCGTATTTGCCGAATATGCCGAAGAATACAGTTCGCAAAAAAAAATATTTTATTCAGTTTTAACGATCTTGAAGACCAGCTGCATACACAGGAAAACAAAGCTCCAAGCATACAAATCTGTGTTAATACCTGTGTTATGCTATGGATGTGAAACATGGACCCTAGTCCAGGCATCCGCAGATATATTGAACACCTTTGAACGATGGGTCCTGAGGTGAATGACTGTAGCGAAGCTAGACGGAGACCAATGGCGAATTCGATACAACCGTGAGCTGTATGAAATTTTTGACCAACCGGAGGTCTCAACGATTGTAAGACTAAGGAAGCTGCAATGGGCTGGCCACATGAATCGTATGGACGAATATCGGATACCCAAAAGGATATTCGTAGGAAGAACTGAAGGTCAGAGACTAGTAGGGAAACCGAGGAAACGCTGATTTGACTCGGTCGACGAAGACAGTTCATCCCTGCTTGGATTTTGAAATTTGGGGACGCGGTCAATGGACTGGGACAGGCGGAGGCACTATTTTCAGGAAGCGAAGGCCCGACAGGGGTTGTTGTGCTAAGAAGAAGAAGAAGGAGAAATTTTGTTAAATGATAAGGCAACGTGATCAAATTTCTTTAGAAGTAAGTGAGCTTATTTCAAAACATTGTAAAAAAAGGAAATTAGTCCGTGATATTAACCAAATCACACATAGGTCACACTCTACGGTTGTTGATATTACTAAACGGTTCAAATCATCAAAACCAATGGCAAATAACAAAAAGTGGTAGACCTAGGAATCAGGCGCACAAAGAATATATCCAGTGACCTAGTCGGGCCAAAGAAGAACAATACAAAACCCTTCGATGACAAACTAAAGATATGTGCCAAAGAAAGGAACGATTGGCCATTAACACCTAGATCCAACAGATAATCGAAAACATTACTCCACATGAAGTTAGATCGGCGTTTGCCTCTATTAAAAGAAGTATGATATGGCTTCAATCCACAAACAAGTCTTTGCAAAAGTGCTCAAGGAGCAATCATAGGCAATCCAGCCGAAATTAAATCAAATGGTTGCAATATTCCCAGAAGCTATTAACAGCCTTCACAACAATGGCTGAAGCTGTGAACATCGCAGAGGCAGACAAGAGGTCCCAGTTGCACTACTAACCAGAGACAAAAAGAAGCAGAAGCACAGGATCTCAGAGAAAATAAGGCTCGTGAAATAGATGGAATGCTAATAGAACTGCTGCAGAGCGGCGGTCCCATCAAAGTAACCTTGTGTATCGACTAATATGCAGAATATGATCAGAGCTTCTTGATCATACCAGAAGACAGGCGAAAAACTATAATATGTCTTGTACATAAAAAGGGGGACAAATCAAGGTGTGAAAATTAAAAAGGCATCGCTCTATTGTGCATGTCTTAAAAGTGTTCTCCAAAATCAAAGAAAGAAAATTAAAGCCCTAATATGAAGAAAGGCTTCCAAGTAGATGGTCTACAAAAGAACACATATTCTCAGTAAAGCTGGGAGTGCAACATCGATGTATACCAACTCTTTGTGAACTTCAAGCAAGCATATGACAGTGTCGACAAAATGCGCTGTACAAAATGATGACTGACTTTGGCGTCCCAACTAAACTAGTCCTAATGATCAAGATCACGATACGGAGATAAACGGTGAACCAACGGACAGCTTCATAATGTAATCAGGCTTAAAACAGGGGAGTAGACTTGCCCAAATGCTCTTTAATATTGCGCTGGAAGACGTCTTCAGAAAGACATCTGTTGAAAACTCGGGTACACTAATGTTCAAGTCCACATAATTGGTAGCACGGCGCGTTCAATCTTAGATGCCAAAGAAGCATTTCTGAGCCTAGAATCTGAATCAAACCAAATTAGCCTACGAGTTAATGAAACTAAAACTAAATTCATGATTCAAACGAGGAAGAAAACTCCAGTTCGACAAAACTTGCCCACAAGCGACTATAAACTTGAAATTGTGGATCATTTAATTTATCTTGGAGCCAATCTGAGTAGAAGAGGTACCGAACAGGACGAGGTTTGGCGTAATTAAAGCGTATTACCCCGTGATTTCCATTGAAAAGTTCAGAGTTGTGCACAGGGAAAATAAGCTTCGTATTCATAAACCCCTAGTTAAATCGATGTTGCTATATGGAAGTGAAACATGAGCCCTGCCAAGCGAATCCGAAAAGGCAGTGGACGTACTCGTGTTTGAGCGCAAAGTGCTACGGAAAATGTACGGCTCAGTGAAACAAGGAACAGAGTGAAGACTACGTTACAACGACGAGTTGTATGAACTTTTTGCGTAGAGTTACGTAAATTGCAATGAGTGGGCCATGCAGAAGGAATGGAAAAATTCGGCTTCTCAAAAGAACATTGAAATGGTAGAGCAAAAGTTAGATGCCCAGCTAGGAGGTCGGGGAGTCGATGGGAAGACACTATAGAAGCTGGTAGTAAATCATTGTTGGGAGTGAATAACTTCCATGATGAGTGGAGAGGATTAATTCTGAAGGGTAAGGTCCGGTTTAGGCTGTCACACCAAAGATGATAACGCTGAGCTTCTTTGGAGCATGTAATGTGAGCCTAGTTCAGTTAACAATGTGATGAAGCTCACAATAACCGTCTGAAACAAAATCACGGCCGCTCAAATGTCGGAAAATCTGCAAAAACTTGGTATTTAAATTGTGACCAAACCTTATTACGTTGACAAAAAAATATATGTTGAAAGAGAACAATGAAAAAATTTCCGAAATTTCAAGTTTCTAATAATCACAAATTTGATTCGATTCGTATGAAACTAAATGTTAAGGTAGATGGTGATGATGTGCGAATTTCAAAATAGCTGCGGTTCAAGTGTGTGATATTTTCAGACCTGTTAGCAGTCATTATTCTCAACAAATTTCAATTATTATAGATTATGAAAATAAATTCCTACATGCTGTGAAAAATTACAAATATCGGGCGATGAATAAAGAAGTCGAAAATCTAAAACTTAATATTTTTAAGGTACCATATACAATAAAAATCGAATAGACAAAACTCGCATTTTAACGAAATTCGATGAGACTCTAAGACATATTTCTGAAAAGGAATCTAAAATTAATCGCTTGAATTCAAAATGGGGAACCTCGAAGTTCAAAGCTTTCAAAGCGGTGACCAATCAAATTATTATTTGCTATTTGAAATTAAGCGGGGCTACGAGAAATTCGCCGTTGCGGCTGGATGTGCCAACGAGGAATTTTTATAATTAATTGATAATATGTAATAATCTTAACTCGATGAATTTACGATGTTGGTTTTTTTGAATAACATTTTGGATTACCATGTCGTTCAAAGTAAAGTTTTGAAATTTGCTACATGTTTTTAAATGTTTACAATGATTGATGAAATAAAGCCCATATGACTTTGATTTCGAGGAATTTTATCATATGCTTGAGTAAAACGTATTCATTTCATTCGAAGTTTTTGCAATGTTCCAATAACGCAAACGATTGAATATACAGACTCAAAATTACAAAAATGGTAAAAGGTTTCCTCAGCTTAGCTATAGTTTTTCTTGTCTAAATTCATCCCGGCGACACTCCGCAACAACTTTTCGATCTATGAAACTCCTAAATATTTACCAATTGTCATAGTTCGACGAGTATTTCCCCTTAAAGAATAGACTAAAATTATGTTATATCAGTTCTGTAGTATAACATCTTTCAATTTGATCAGTTAGACGAAATCGAAATACAAATTTAAACGGAATTTTCTCTATCATTAAGTTTTGGAAAGAATCAATGCTTAATAGTGTCCGGTAACCACATGCAATCTCTCTTCTTAGATTAAATTCTTATGTACTGTTAAACTCCTCCTGTTCTTAAGCAACCTTCACGCCATTCATATCGTCGTGGTAAGCAAAGAATAACTCCTTCAGTGCACACTCCCTCATATTCGGCTGAGAAACCAATGACGAGTATAGAATTTCTGCAAAACGTGCAATTGGTCGAAAAAATCACGAATCGGCGGATAAAAATGGAAGAAATAGAAGTTGTGTTCTACCTACTCGTCTTGCGATGAGAAGGAGCGCATGATCACAATAAATTGGATACAGAAAAGATACACGATGGAGTCCAAAGAAGATTCATACTATAAGAACTACTCGATGAATTTTGTACACGACTGTTGGTACGATATGCGTGTGAATCAATAGTTTATAGTTGATTGTGCACTGATTTAAAGACATTATAAGGTGTAAATAAGTAATTCAATGATAGAATTGTATCACTTCTCAATCGGTTGAGGTGTAATCCATCAAACTTTGGATTTATTCTACAATGAATACTAGGAAAAAAATATTCATTCAAATTGAAACATTTTATAAATGCAAAAACTCAATAATGTCAGCGGGCTCCTACCGCTTGCATCCAAATTATTTAAAATAAAAGTTCTATGAATAATAGATCTTATTTGCATTTGAGAAGCAACATCATAACATATAAAATTACAAAAATTTTTGTTAATCAAAAACAAAAAGAAAGAAATAGCTTCAAACAATTCATCAAGTTAACATGCCCTTCATTTCCTCAATCATTACAAAATTAATAAAAATATAAAATAAGATTTAAAAGATTAAAAGGATCAAAAGCTTGATGGGCTACTTATCACTTTGAATTTAATTCAGATTAAAATGAACAAGTTAGAAAAAACAAGTTGGGTAAACAGGCCTACGCTCATGTCAGAAAAGTTTTGTACTCAACTTCTCAGAAGTGCAGTCACCATCAACGAATAAAGTCAAGAAATATGTCAAAGAGATGTTCACGTTTCAAAGAAAATCCATTGTTTTTCTATTTTCAACCGGCGCCTTCTGTTGCAAGCCAACAAAAATCACTCAAATCATGAACTCCTAAAAATATTAATGTTATTGCCCTTATTTGAAAATTTCAAGAAGATCAAATCAAAACTGCAGTGTCTGATTCAATGAAAAGTCCGTAAAATACCAAAATCATGTGTAATTGTTGTTGTAATTGGAGAAACTTCAAATGGCTATAACTTCCGTGTATATCATTCAATTTTCATCAAACTTACATAATTTAAGGAACTTTTGTAGGACTACTTAAATATCGAATTTCGTTCAGTTTAAGGGTATGTATGTGGGATGAAATACGACTGTCAAACGAGATACTACGAACCGGGCAGTTAGTATCCAACCTCCAGAGTGCGTGGACGTGGTTTAACCTTTCACATCTAACATCTATTGTAAATTTTTTTCGCAATAATTTAATTACTAAAATAAAGTGAATTTGAATTAATCTTTAAACCAGTCTTTACATGGGGGCTCAACCGGGATTGTGAACAGAGCTACCGATAAATAAATAGTAATTAAATACGCGTGTGCCGTGCGAAATAAAGAAAAACGGACAGAAGGAGAAAGCAGTTAGTGATAACGGTGATCGAACATTTCGCTTTTGCTATAACCGAAATGAGTGTGCGGCATCGTAGGTCACTGCAACGCAGTGACGCAAATGTGGACGTGTTGGAAACGATGAGAGGCGGCGACGATCGCGCATCAAATTTTAACATGCATGATGTGGAAAGCGTGATTCGCAAATTTCATGGCGAGAATATGAATGTGGTAGCATATCTGAACGAATTTGAAGCGTATGCAACCGCGTTCAGATGGACGGAAATTCAGAAATTGGTATTCCTTAAAAAATCGCTGTCGGGCGCGGCTCGAATGTTCGTAGACTGCAAAGCAAAACCGGTGTCTTATTTCCAACTAAAAAGTGCCCTAATCGGAGAGTTTTAAGGAAAGATAGCTAGTTGCGACGTTCACCAGAGGCTTCGAGAGGAGGAAAAACGGAACAATGAATCGTACCGTGAATATTTGTACCGAATGCTTGAAATAGGCAGTCATGCACAGGTGGAAGATGTCTCGGTGTTTCGGTATGTGATCAATGGCATTAAAGACTTGAAAGTGAATAAGACTATTTTAAACGGCGCGAAAACGACAGCGGAATTCAAAGAAAAACTCTTAACCTACGAACAAATGAAAAGCGATCCCGAAGTTCCAAGCGGCCTCAACGTAAAGGAACCAAAAACGGGAAAAAACGAAGGAATGCAGAAATCACGATACTGTTACAATTGCGGATTGTCTGACTAGCGCCATAGTGGAAATTCGCAATGGTAAAATGACAATTACGAAAGTCGATGCGGAGCCTGATAGTAAAGAAACGATGGATGAAGCATGCAACCCAACAGAATGTTTTCTCGCGCAAATAAACACGGAAGCGTTGAACGAAGATGAGCTTAGTGCAGACGTTTGCAACATGAAAGTTCGTTCTGAAGTTAAAAATACTATCTCGAAATATTCACCGACACAACCGAAAGAATCGCCGATAAATATGAAAATCGCTGTAAGCGATAACGAACCGGTCTATCGTCCACCAAGAAGATTTTCGCCACCCGAACGAAAGATAATCGACGAACAAGTGGAGTCTTGGTTGAAAAACGGAGTTGTACGCGAAAATGTCTCTGATTATGCAAGTCAAGTGGTTCTGGTAAGGAAAAGAGACGGCAAGCACAGATTGTGTATCGAATACCGAGCCATCAATAAGAAAATTTACAAAGATCGATACCCGCTACCGGTGATCGAAGACCAAATCGACAAAATTGGAGATGCAGCATTTTTTAGTACCCTGGATCTTGAAAATGGCTTTTTCCATGTGACGGTGGATGAAGGGAGTCGCAAATTTACATCGTTTGTCACTCAAACCGGACAATATGAGTTCACGAAGGTACCATTTGGATCATGCAATTCGCCCAGCGTATTTCAAAAGTTTATAAACTATACATTCCGAGATCTGATTCGCGAAAACGTTGTAATAATTTACATTGACGACATCGTTGTACCTTCACGGACCATTGAAGAAAGCTTAATTAGTTTAAAACGAACCCTAAAAGTGGCTGCTGATAATGTGAATATAAAATGGAGTAAATGCCGATTCCTGCCGGAAGAAATAGAATACTTAGGCCATCGAATTTCAAAAGGAACCGTCAAGCCGTAGATCGGTAAATCAAAAGCCGTTATTAATTTCCCGATTCCAAAGACGTTGAAGCAACTACATAGCTTCCTTGGACTTGCCGGATATTTTCGGAAATTTATTCCGAATTTCGCAACACTAGCGCGACCGTTGACCGAACTTACGAAAAAGGGAGCTGTCATTGATTTAGGAGAACTTGAGCTGGAAGCCGTACACGACTTGAAAAATGCGTTGACATCAAATCCTGTGCTGAAAATCTTCAAATATGGCGTTCCTACGGAGTTACATACTGACGCCAGCAAACAAGGATATGGAGTGGTTCTTCTCCAGAGAGACGCGGAGGACAACTCGATGCATCCTGTTTTCTATATGAGCAAGTCTACGACAGAACTTGAGAAAAAATATTCAAGCTCGAGGTATTGGCTGTCGTCGAAGCATTGAAGAAGTTTAGGATTTATCTGATTGGACAGCGCTTCAAACTTGTCACCGATTGTAAATCGTTTAAATGTACCATGGAAAAGAAGGATTTGGCGACGCGGGTTGCCAGATGGTTCATGCTGCTTGAGGAGTTCGATTTTGAAGTGGAGCACCGTGCTAGAACTGGCATGCGACATGTCGATGGCTTAAGCCGCAATCCGGTTGTTATGATGATACAAAATGACGACTTTCTGAAACGATTGAGCGAAGCACAACATAGTGACGAGGCGTTGCTACCTATCATCAAAATACTGAGAGATAAGCCTTACAAAAACTATACGATGCATCATGGTATTTTATGTAAAATTTCAAATAATAATAGTTTGTTTATGGTTCCAGAATTAATGAAATCAGCATTAGTTCGGGAAGTCCACGAAAAAGGGCATTTTCGTTTGCAGAAAATGAAGTATATGCTGCAAGAGTTTTATATCCCCGATCTGGATCGTCGCATTGAACGTTGCATTTCCAGTTGTGTGAGATGCATCTTATCCGATAGAAAACGAGGCAAAGCAGATGAATTTTTGTACTCGATTCCGAAAGGCGATGTCCCCCTCGCTGCATTCCATATCGATTATCTGGGCCCTATGCAAGACACGAAGAAAGGTTATCGTTATATTTTGGCTGTTATCCATGGATTCACAAAATTTTGTTGGCTTTTCCCGACAAAAACACTTGCGTGCGATGAAGTCCTGCAGAAGATGGAGGTAATTGTTGAATCGTTTGGTTATCCTCTTCATTTAATTTCCGACCGAGGAGGAGCATTTGTATCGCAAAACTTCAAGAAGTATTGCACCGACCACGATATTGAGTCGCATCTTGTGACTACCGGCGTGCCTAGGGGGAATGGGCAGATCGAGCGTCTTCATGCGGTTGTCATTACGGCACTTACAAAGTATTCTATTGACACACCTGATGAATGGTTCAAAAATGTAAAAAATATTCAGAGAGTAATGAACTTTACGTATCATTTATCGATAAGAATGTCACCATTTCAATTAATGGTCGGTACTAAGATGAATTCTGGAAAGGACATTCGGCTTAGGAGATTTTAGAGGAAGTTATATCCCAAAAGTATGACGAAGGTCGAGCAGAATTACGCAAGCAGGCGAAAGAGGCTATAGCGAAGATGCAGGATGAAAATTCGAGAAATTTCAACAAGAAGCGAAAGAAAGCTATCATCTACAAAGTTGGGGACCTGGTTGCGATAGAGCGAGTGCAGTTTGGTACGAGACTGAAGGTCAGACCAAAGTTTCTTAGTCCCTATTGGGTTGTTTCAATCAAGGGATTCGATCGTTATGGCGTGCAGAAGGTTGGCGAACACAAAGGCCCAAAGGTTACCAATACGAGCGCAGACAGGATGAAACTATGGGCCGAATTCGACGACAATGACGACCTCACCGTACCACCACAAGACGCAGATGACTCGTCTGAGGCAGACGAGTAATATGGATGACCAAGTGTGGAATGAAATACGACTTTTAAACGAGATACAGTGAAAATCACGTATAGCGACACGGGATATAACGACTTTCCGGTTATAGCGACCAAAATGTACCGCCCCGAGCCCCAGCCTACTCTTCCCAAGGAAAATTGAATGGTATATAACGTCATCGGCTAAAACGACGATATCGGCTATAACGACGAATTTTCGAGGTAGAAAATCGCTTATTACGACTAGCGAAGTTGCTTGTGGACTTGATTTCGAGTAAAAAGTAAACACAGAAACGAGATTGAGTCTGTGCTACCTCCTCAGTCTTATTTGAGACGCACAACAAGTTGCCAGTTCTATAACGATGAACTTTCAAGTGAGACGATCTCTTATTACAATACAACTCGCGACGTTGCTTACAGACTCGATTCCGGGCAGAATGTCAAAAAGAAAGCAGTTTTCTTTAGAAGATAAATTTGTTATTTGTTCAAGAATCTCGAGTGGGGAGACGAATGTACAATTAGCCAAAGAATACGAAGTGAGCCATTCGACAATATCAACGATATGGAAGAAGAGAGATGAAATCGAAGATGCAATAAACCAAGGGATATCTTTCAAGTCAAAAAAGAACCGAACAGCGACGCATGGTGAGCTGAAAAAACCATTATTGGAATGGTTCAAAATCCAACGGAGTCATAACATACCCATATCTGGCCCTCTTTTGCAAGCTAAAGCCCAAGAGCTTATCAACGTTATTTCGCATGGTTCTTCGGAAAATCCTTCAGTTGAAACATCGAAAGGATGGATTCAGCGTTTTTGCCAGCGTCATAGCATAACTTTTAGAAAACTTAGCGGAGAAGCTGCTGCAGTTTCTTCAGGTGTATCCACCAACTGGTTGACAACTGTTTGGCCTACTCTTTGTCAGTCGTTTAACGATAACGACATCTTCAATGCCGACGAGACGGGATTATTTTACAAACTAACACCTGACCGAACCCTTCACTTTATCGGTGAAAAGTGTAGCAATGGAAAACTATCGAAAGACCGAATAACCGTTTTGGTTGCTGCAAATATGACGGGGACGATTAAACGGAGACTCTTAGTTATCGGGAAATCCAGAAACCCTCGTTGCTTTAAAGGCGTCCGGACTTTGCCCGTCGATTATGAAAACAACATAAAAGCATGGATGACTACCGAATTGTTCAATAAAACTCTTAAACAATGGAATGAAGAACAACGAAAATTGAAAAAGAAAATTCTACTTTTGATCGATAACTGTCCATCGCATGTTGATTTGGAAACATTTGAATGGATTAAGGTCGTCTTTTTACCACCGAATACAACCTCAGTGCTCCAACCAATGGACCAAGGCGTAATAAAAATTTTAAAAACCAATTTTCGTAAGCAACTGGTGTTGAAATTTCTACAGGACGTCGAGGAAAAACTAACGACGAAAATCTCTATTTTGGACGCAATATCGATGATCGATCAGGCTTGGAGGGACATAAAACCAGGTGTGATTGCAAATTGTTTTCGACATGCAGGTTTTACGACAACACAGGCTGATGATATAATCGAACCAAGTCTTTAACAATGGACTGGAAATCTAAGGCTCCCGGATGATTTCGATTACGACGTTTTGAAAAGCTACGAGGACATCGATTCTTCATTGGTGACGGAAAGAGACTTAACTAACGATGAACTAATCACACTTTGCCGTGAAGACAACGCTGTGGAAGATGAAAACGAAGCGATACCAGAGGCAGAGGAACATATTCCAACGTTAACGGATGTTTTAAAATCAGTTCAAGTAAGTTTTTACAACTTTCTTACCCGCATTTTTCTCTTCTCAATATGTCAACAATATTTTGTCTACAGATCATAAAAACACATATCCTGATTAATAGCACACACTATAATGAAAGAGTGAAGATCGAAATCGAAAACTTTGAGAAACAGGTTTCAAAAGAGTTTTACACAAAGAAGTGTAAAAAACAAACGTCAATGCTTGACTTCATCTCGCAGAGTGCACAGTAGTTGGTTTGTACAACATAATTTTACGTATATTCATATCCTTTAATGTAAAATTAATTAACATTTTGAAAGAAAATACATAAACCTGTGTACATACATACTGTTTTCATTTAATTTTCCCCTGCACCGGATATAGCAACTACCGCCTATAACGACCAAATTTTCCCACCTCCTTCATGGTCGTTATAAACGATTTCCACTGTACTAGGAACCGGGCAGTTGGTATCCAACTTCCGTAGAGGTCGGACTTGGTTTAACCTTTCACATCTTACATCTATTGTAAATCTTTTTCGCAATAATTCAATTACTAAAATAAAGTGAATTTGAATTAATCTTTAAACCAATCTTTACATGTATATGATTTTATTGGGGAAAATGTGAAATTCGAATATCATACTATTATTAACAAAGTTGAGTGAATTTCGACTTCTAAGGTATTTGTTGTAGTTGTACTCATAAAGACCTTCACTCCTAATTTTTTTCAGATTTTTCACAGGTGTCCAATCGCGAGGGAAGGGGGACACCGCCCCTCGAAGCAAAGTTTGCCAAACTAAGACCTGTTTTGAAAAGTTCTCATCAAGACCTTTCATTTTATACCCATATCGGCTTCTTTTGATGAAATTTTTTTCAGGAGTTCACTCCCTTATATGGGGAGACCCCACTAAAATACCTTATAAAATTTTTTTGTAGTTGAACTTTGAAGAAAGCACCATTTTACACCTACATACAAAATGTAAGTAGTTTCCGAGAAAAACTGCTGTGGCACACGGACGGACGGAAAGACGGACAGACAGGCCGTGATTTCAGTAGGGTTTTGTAAAATTATTTTACAAAATCCTAAAAATTAATTTCATATTTTGGTTAATCAAAATTAGGACATATTATCTTATCAAATAATTAGAAGAAAGGAGAAACCAGTTGGATTGAAAGAACTACGCTTACGTCAATACAAAAGTACTCAACCTACAATATGTAGACTCCTCACGATCAAATTTAACGAAAGCTATACGGTGCTGGACAGATAATGAATTAAATAAGAAATTTTAACTTGGCAATGCTTTCATACACACTATGTACTTAATAATAGAGTATAGATGACGAATAAACCTGGCACGACCCTCACTTCTGTTTGTGTGCTTAAGTATTGAACTTATGTTTTTTATTCGATCATCACCAACAGGTAATGGCCTCAGAGTGACCCACGCGGGCTCTTTTTAGGTCTTTGTAAAAAAGTTTTTTTTACAAAGACCTGTCTGTCCGTCTGGCCATGCATCAACGCAAATTTCCTCCTAGAAAGCTCAAATTTTGTGAAAAAGTTAGAAATGGTGGTCTCTCAAAAGCTTAGGTCATACCAAAAATTTCAAAATTTTTTATAACGAAGTGGCTCTTAAATATTTTTTTAATCAAAGCCGAATATGGTATCAAAAGGAAGGTCTTGATTAAAACTTTTAGAACTTGAATTTAAAAAGTTATTTGTACATCAAGGGGTCCAGGGGTAGGCAAAATATATCAAAATTTTCAGCGGTAGATATTTTGTTGCAAACCAACAAAAATCACTCAAATCATGAATTCCTATTAATATTTAAGTTATTGATCTTATTTGAAAATTTCAAGAAAATCAAAACTGCAGTGTTTGATTCAATGGAAAGTCCATAAAATACCAAAATCGTGTGTTATTGTTGTTGTAATGGAAAAAATTTCAAATGGCTATAACTTCCATGAATATCATTTGACTTTCATAAAACTACTAGAATATCGCATTTTGTTAGGTTTAAGGGCACACATACGATTTCATTGGAGAAAATGTGAAATTCGAAGGCCATACTATTATTAACAAAGTTGAGTGAATTTTGACTTCTAAGGTATTTGTTGCTGTTGTGCTCATTTACACCTACCCTCATAATTTTTTGCAGATTTTTCAGATCACAGGTGTCCAATCGCAAGGGGGGGCACACATTTTTCGTTTAATTCTCCTCCCTGAGTGTTATTAACAGGCAAGAAGTAAATATTACTAATGCAAATGAAAAAACGTGGACTGTATTTTTATATAGTTTATTACGTGCTGATGATTACGATGTGTTAGCAAGACTGATATGTACAGAAATCGTCAATTCAAAGTTTCTTCTTACGCAAACGTCAAACAGGTGTGATTCTTGTCTTGACATAGAGGTGTCGCGCAGATGGCTTTTCTCTTTTGAATGATTACAAGCGCGGTAATAAAGAATGCCTTATGGCTAATAGTAACTATAATACTGAAAAGCAAAAATCTCGAACATTGTCCCCCTTTGCATCCGTCGCAAGATGAACAAAAAAAAAATAGAAGGCTCTAAAATTCGAAAGGTGAGGGAAAACTTGACTATGAGGACTAATAGTTATAATACATAAAGATGATTGTACATTAAAATAAATAAATTTCATAGTTTCACTTCTCGAATATCTGAACTAGTGTGATTAATTCATAAATTGTTTATAGATAATGATTGAACTCGTGCATTATGTAATCGAAACCGCGCATTCCAGTAACACGAGCTTGACGATGGGGCGCTGAATCTCGGTGTCGGCTGTCTTGATCGTAGCAGTTCTAACTAGGCCATCGATGCCAGGATGTACTTTTTTTACGATTCCTAAAGGCCATTTCCTAGGAAAGGTTGTATCGCTCTTTAAACGAACTAAATCCCCGACCTGAATAGAATCTTGCCTTTGAGTCCATTTTGTACGATTTTGAAGTGAAGTTAGATACTCAGCTGACCATATATCCCAGAAATGTTGGGTTATTTGAGTTAACAACTCCCAGCGTTTACTCACTGGGATTCTATCATTGCATCGGTTAGGCTCATGGATAAGATACGAAGATCGATGTATCAAAAAATGAGCTGGGGTCAATGGATCTAAATCGCTTATGTCATCACTGAGTGGTAACAAAGGTCTCGAATTCAAGATCGTTTCAATATGACAAGCAAGGTGGAGTATTCGAAAAAAGTCAAAACTTGATCCAAAATCATTCGGCACACATGGTACTTCATTGATTTTACCGCACTTTCCCACAAACCACCGAAGTGAGGGGCGCCTGGAGGGTTGAAATGCCATTTAGTACCACTTGTGGATAGTTGGTTTTTTGCCCTTTCGGACCATTCTAAGGCGCCTTGAAACATCTTGGTGAGCTCTGAATTGGCGCCGACTAAAATAGTTCCCTGGTCACTATGTAATTCAGAGCATTGACCTGTGTGAAATGTGAAACGATGAAATGCAGCAATGAATGCAGCACTACTGTAGTCTTCGACTACTTCAATGTGAACGGCATGAGTAGAGAAACAGACAGAAATAGCAATGTAGGCCTTTTGAGTGACATTGCCTCTAACTTTGGATAAGCGAACTTTTATCGGTCCAGCATAATCGATAACAGAGATATTAAAGGGCTTAGATGGTAATGTACGATTTAGAGGTAAATTTCACATTAGTTGCGTACAACCCATTTTTGAGTAAAGTATGCACTTATGGCAAGTTTTAATTTATGATTTCACAGCTACCCATCCTTTTAAGATCCAATATTGCAAACGCAATGAGCCGAGGGTTAACTGGATTCCACCGTGAAAGGTGTCTAAATACGTTCGAAGAATTAGCATTTTAGTGAAGTCATCATTATGATGCAGTAAAAGGGGAAATTTATTCTCATGTGGTAGTTGAGAGTTTACTAATCGACCTTCCACTCTGATTAAATCACCATCCATGAACGGATTCAACCTTAAAATTGGGCTGCAATTGGGCAATCGCAACCCTTTTCTCAGTGAAGATCGCACTTCAGCAAAATGAAGACTCTGATGAAGATAGACAATAAATAAGCGAGCACCATTTAACTCATTAAACTGTATGTTTTTTGATGAATAAATGAAAAGAGGTTTCATGATCGATACCATAAAAAATTGAGACGATAAATTTTTTGTTAGACGAGTTTCGACATTAGACATCAAAATGTTCCTTTTGGCGCCTTCCTTCACTGTGACATAGTTCTCTAAGAAGCTTTTGATTTGCTCTTTTCTTTTGTTAGTCATGCGACTTAAAAGGCACACTATAAATCTTAGACAATACGAGGTGACTCTCAAGAGTTTATTCACAGACGAAAAACGAAGAACCAAGTCGAATTCATAGTGAGGTCATGTGATTAAATGGACTACAGGTTTTGAAGAGTTTTCTTCAGGAGGTGGTTCTCTTGATTCTAGGGGTTCATCTTGAGACAAAACCCATGATTTTGTGGGTTGACATAACTAAGATGGTCCTTTCCAACATAGATCAACTGTACAACCCCGCGATACTATATCAGCGGGATTATCCTTGGATTTTACGTAATGCCATCGAGCTTCGGGCATATCGTCGAGGGTGCTAGAGCATCAGATCGCCATAAAAGCTTCCAACGTGAAGGGTGACCTTTAAGTCACTGAAGTACGTCAGTGGTATCACTCCATAAATGCGAAAATGTGATGCCAATTTAAGAAGTTTTCAGATAATGTTTCGCCAATTCGGCTAGCAAGTAGGCAGCTGAGAGTTCTAAACGTGGGATGGATAATTGCTTCAATGGGGCTACGTTGCTCTTGGCAGTTAGTAGTGTTACGAAAGCTGGACTTTCATCCACAATTCTGAGATGTAAACAAGCGCCATATGCGAGCTTAGACGCATCGGCAAACCCATGAATTTCAATGATTTCTGTTTGAGGCGAGTAGCTGTTCCAACGTGGGATTTTAATACAATTTATTTGAGAAAACTGAATTTCCCATTTCAACCAAAAATTTTGATGTTCCGATGAAATTTCTTCATCGCATCCTTGCCATAAAAGCTGCATTAATAATTTTGCATGGATAATGATGGGAGCTTACCATCCAAGTGGATAAAACAGCTTAGCGGTGTGAGATAAAATAACTCGTTTATTAATTTTGGGGTGTTTCCAAACTGAAGAACATTGTAGTTAAAATTATCTTCGCAGGGATTCCATGACAGACCCAAAACTGAGGTTTACATCTCGAAATTTTCCAATGATTTTGATCTTTCAGCAAGATTTAGATTTATGGATATGTAACAATGAGTCGTGTCTCTTCTGGCAACAATGGCAATTACACTTTGATGTACGCTCTTTAATTAGCTGTTTGTGGAAACAATTGAGACAACGTTGTTGTTTAATAATAAAGTATTTTCGTTCATTAACATCAACGGTCTTAAACGAAGAACATAGATGCAATTTATGACCTTGCTTGCAAAAGAGATACACATCTGAAGAGGACCTCTCATTATTACCAATAGTAGTACGACAGGTTTTGATTTTGGTAAGGCCTGACTTGAAGCCCTTTTTTAGCACAGGAAAGGAGTCAGGGTTATTTGTGTGTGGCGTGAGTTCAGTAGACTCTAATGTCGCAATACGCTTTTGAGTGAACTTGCGTAGTTGTTGCAAGGTAGAGGTTCAACCGTATCACTTAACTCCTTATGCCAATCCATTTGTGTTGCAGGATCAAAAGTACTTGATTTGAAATTGTCTTTAAACGTCTCTTTTGTACGACCTATTTTTGCTAGTGATTCAATAGGATCTATCACACTTTTATGTAGTTTGCTTAAAGAGGAAGATGCAGCGACTTTCATAGGCTTAACGGATAGAAGATCGTAAAAATATTTGTTGGTTAAACGTCGCTTGTTTTCGTAAAAGGCTGTCAGGGTTCCCCATGCAGTGAGATAATTATTCGCAGAGATATCGTAGTCTTTTATAAGATCTACTGCTTTTCGCCGTAAGTAAGACTTCAAATAGGGGAATTTTTCAACATTATTCAATGTTACATTTTGATGAATGACAGAACAATATAAATCGCGAAAGCTTTACCAATCGGCTTGTTTTCCCGCAAATTCAAGGACATTAATCACAGGTAGTCGTGATGTCTAATGTACTATGTGCTGTTGGGAGCTATTCGATTGATTTAAATTGGTAGGAACCTCATCGGACGTAAATTCAGCTAAAAGTCTATCAAATTTATTCTTTGTCCTATAATATGTATTTTCAGCTTGTGAAGGAATACCCTCCACGAAATATTTATTCTCTGCATGTTTTTTTGTTTTTATTTTTAAGAATTTTCTCATGTATTTTTAGAAAAGTATCTGAATATAATTGAAATCTAGCCCTAAAATTATTCAATGAGAATTCATCTTCTTCTGAGGGGTCCTGATCATTGTATTTTCTCCCTAAGCCTTTCAATTTTGCTAAGAGCTGATTTTGAGCTTCATAAAGGTCTTCCATTATGATTTGGTTGGTGATAATTAAAATTATTAGTGAAATTACGAAAGGAAACCATACCACAAATTATATGGCAAACGATTATGATCAGCTTGTCAAAGCTTATGTATAACTACAGGGAGATATTTTAGTGAAGTAATATCGTTTTGATATTCTGCTATTGATTCCTATACTTGTTATGTTTTCGCTGCCATGATCAAAGCACCGATCACGAACAAAGGAATCCGCTCGCTGATAGCACGTGAACTTAGAATTACAATTTAATGCAATTCGAGTTTCAAATCCGAGGACTTTCTTTGTTATCTGTCTCACAAAATTTAACTTACCATTACGCTCGATATTAATAGTGAATGATATTAATACTTTAACTCGTTATGCTATGATTTTATTTTATCATGTCGCAAGACTAGATTCAATTCAAAGCAAGAATATATTTTATGGCTTTTAAGAATTCAGAAAAAATTCAAAATGTATTTAAATTTTTAAGCCCTTATAATTTAGAGAACTTAGCTCCTGTCGACATGTATAAGAAGCGGCGAGACCACTGAGAGAAATGAAACAGCAATACCATCTGATGTATCGAACCGATGACGTAACAGTAATAACGTTGATTGTCGGCATACGTGCGGTGAGGTGAGAGACGTGCGAGGAATGACACTTTCCTTGATGTTTGCAAAAATGGCTGCGCGTCGGCAATCCAATGTTATAGATAGTATAGACGCGTCAAACGTGTTTCTATACATCTATCGGTTAACACTCGTAGTTGTCCAAAATATCGAGACGATGCAATTGACTTTCGATAAATTGGATTTCCAAATGTTGATTGGTATATTATAGACGCACCACACGCCTTCCTGTAATATAATGCTTAAAAGTTGTGTACAACATACTCCGATGGTCGGCACCAGACGCGCTATAATGTGAAAGAAGTGCAAGGGGCGACGCTCTCCGAACTGATGCTTAGAAAAATAACTGCACGCCGGCAATCCAAAGCTAGATATTATAGACGCACCAAACGCCTTTCTATAATATCACTGTAGTGTATCTCGTGTTAGACGAAGATATACTTGTTGAAGCGGATCTTTACACCTGCTGACGAAAGTGAAATGCACTTGGTGACTGAGGCATATAGCGTCCCTTAGTTTTAACGCACGAGCCAAACTCCTTTGTGTCGCATAAATTACAGATGCGCCAATCATCTTTCTGTAATGGAGTGCACTAACGGAAAAAGCACGCTGCGGATACTCAGCAATATTTGGCGATTGCACGAGAAAATATAATTTTCACTTTACAATTCTATTTTCGTTCACTTTCCTATCCGGCTCGACAGGCAATGTTTAGGATTAAAAGGTAAGAAGTAAACATTACTAATGCAAATGAAAAAACGTGGACTGTATTTTTCTGTAATTCATTACATGCTGATGATTACGATGTGTTAGCAAGACTGATATGTACAGGAATGGTCAATTCAAAGTTTCTTCTTAGACAAACGTCAAACGGCTGTTATTATTGTCTTGACATAGAGGTGTCGCGCAGATGGCTTTTCTCTTTTAAATGATTTACAGGCGCGGTAATAAAAAATTCCTTATGACTAATAGTAGCAGCAGTAATGAAAAGCGAAAAACTCGAACAATATCTATAGTGTAATTTTAATCGACCGACCATCGTAGTGATGTGTGAGTAGTTTCTCAAGATTTTTTAACATGAAATTGAAAATGAAAAAGCTCCGAATTTAAATCATATATCATATAAGAGTACCCTCTTCCCATTTGTTAATGGTGTATTTCCACTTGTGAATGGTGTATTTCATCCAGTTTTTTGCAATTTGGGTTTCTTTCATACGCGTGGCGTAGGTATTACGAGAGAATCTCATCATTTTCCGAGAGTTTTTGGTAGATTTGCAGTGCTTAATCAACGGCTGCCTCGTAGTTTGATAAATATAAGTTAGTTACATGGCAAACTATTGATCAAACTTTTCAAATAGCACTTCTCCATCCTGCGAGCTCAATTCATTCCTCCACAATGACCACACCAAGCACCCTCCCCTATATTTTCGCTTTCAGCCAATCGTCTTTAAAACCCTTACCAATCTTCGAATCACAGCCAGCAGGAGCCAGTCACCATTTTCTGCTGGCCTAGAGCCACAATCTCACCAAGTCTATGACTAATAGCCAAAGCTTCATGGAATAAAAGCCATAAAGTACGCCCAATGACTACATATGTCTTTTATACAATATAAGAAAGTATAGTCAACCAAGTTTATCAATTGGTCAAAGGAGCATTGTTTATGGAGTTGGTATATTCAACAACCATTAAAACATCGGCTTTAACATTATCACCGAAATTTGAGTTCAAGTCATCTTCAAAGTACCAAAAGTAATTTGATTATTCACTTAATTCTATCTCAATTGACTGTTGTACACACCCTTGCACCATAATCTCACTGATATACTTCGTGAGTGTAAGAAGATCCCCCTCAATTCAAGAAAGTTACCTCGTTGAAAAAAAGTTCAAAGGAAACATACCATCTCTCTGATTAGCTTCGAGAACGTTTCAAGAAGCATGACATGTGCAACTTGATCACTCGACTTTAATTTCTTTTATGTGCCAATGGGCAATCTTCAAGATGCCATCATTCAATTTAGAAGTGCCTCCACGCTAACTCTCTTGTGTGTGTTTTCGTGCTTGCATCTTCCAGGGTATGAGCGCGCTGCATAATTGGGCATGATTTTTTTTTTCGCGAAGTTCAGCGTTTCTGCTGCATTTCCTTGTATAAATCGCACGTCAGAATCCAATATGCTAAGCATTGCTATGAAAATGCATGGTATTTTCTCAGGCCAGAAAGTTCTTTTTCAGGATTGGAACAATCACAAGTTATGAATTGTGAAAAAAGTTGAAGATATCCTCTCACTTATCCGGATGGTTGGATGCATTCAGATAGAGATGAGGATCACTTCCAACCTCCTCAATGATCCTTGTGGATATATTCAGACTCTTTCATCCTTTTTATTGCAAAGCCACAAACGTACGGCAACAAGTCCTTACTCCAGAGAGTGTTTCCATCTCAAGGAGAAATTTACTCTCTAATTTGAACAATCAGCCGATTCCTGTAGAATTTAATGATTAGTGTTTCAATATCTTTTCAACATTAACACTGCAACCCTGTTTTCAGTACACGTTTCATTCCAAACAATCCTCTCCTGACATTCTAATATAATAAGGACATGGAAATATTTCATTGGGATGAACGCATTTGGTAGGAAAAAAGGCAAAGTTAAAAGAAGCCGACTTTCGCCCTTCGTATGCAGATTAACCAAATTACACTCATCGCCCCCACCTGACCACAATAAATATTGGGGAATACGAAAGGGTAAAACTTATGGGATCTACTGAGAGAGAAATGGGGTTAGTCCTTGTTCCATCCTCTGTGAGTATGTTTGCGCATTCATCGCATTGTTCCCGTTCAGAGAGCAGTAAAACATTTTGAAAGAGCGACTGAGTAATGAATAGATTGGATGAATGTTGGGTGATAACGGTGGAAGTATTTCTGGAACGTTTTCAAGAATTGTTTTGTCGAAGTGAATTCTCAACTTTGCTTTGTGTCCCTTCCGGATGGAATGTTTCCGCATTTGTGACATTGATTAGCGTAATTGGTTGCATCTTGAAGTTATATCATCGTTCAATTGAAGTCGATGGGATGACGACCCTTCCTTGGGTATAATATTCTGCCTGTGGCGATTTTTTGTTTTTTCAATTCATGCGAGGTAAAAAGGATTAATATAACTCGTAAATTGGCTATCCAGTGTTTTTAGATGAAACTCAGAGAGTAAAGGAAGGAAATACCCTTTTCAAATTGCAAAGGAATTAAATTAAATTCTAAATATTTTGCATTTCGATGTTCAAATTTAGATATCAACATTCCTCCGTTAAATTTTGTGTTGATATATTACTACTTGAAATTGATGACAGTCAATAGTTGATTTCCAGGAACTTAATGATAACAAATCTTGTGCACAGCTTCATAACATCAGAGCCTACATATATTCGCGGAGAGCTCCCACTGGCCCAACCAACCCTCGATGAAGTTTTTTCCACCATCTAGTGCCAAAAGAATAATAAAGCACCAGGCATCGATGAGATTTCAGTGGAGCATATTGAATATGGTGGCAGCAGTGTTCAGAAACCCATACATACAGTCATTCAGCATATTTGGCAATAAGCCAATCAGTAATATTCCCTTTTGTCAGGACAACGGAGATTGGAAACCAAGCGAGAAAAAATAGAGCACCTGCATTTTTATTATTCAATTGAATAAAAGAGAAAAAACCAACCAACACTATTCAAAAATAATTTAAAATGGCAATACAATGCTGAACTTTTATCATACACTTAATATGTTAAAACCGAACTCTAATGAAATTCAATCAAAGATTTCATCTTATACTAATACAATTCTAACACAACATTCCCAAACCAAGCGTTAAACCTCATATCTAAACTTCATATGATAAATATAACATAACACCTATCCTAAACATTGAAACATATCCCTTATTTTGTACATAAACAAACAACACAAATAATAATGAGCTGAAACACAAAAACTAATAGGGGTACCGGTTAATTCGTGTGGTTTTTTTTCTTCGAAAATCGAAGCTTTGCTGTGAAAAATTGCTTTTAGATGATCGGAAATGGTTTTTTGAGCGACGCCAAGTGGTTTCGCAAGCTTGGGATGGATCTTGGTCAAGCAATATCTCAAATTTGTGATCTTTAAACTTTTTTGGCTGTCCAGGCTGTTCATCGTCCTCCAAGTCAAAATTGCCACTTTTAAACCGTGCAAACCATTTTTGGCACGTACGCTAAGCTAGAGCATGCACATCATACACTTCCACCAAAATACGATGAGTTTCGGCAGCCTTTTTCTTCAATGAAGAAGTACTCCCCGCAAAAACACTTTGTTCGGCACAAAATTCGAAATTTTCAGAGTACAAAAAAGTATTGTTGTTTACGCTTCAGCTAAATGACACATACTGATTTGGAAAAGTGAATCACTGGAACAAAAATCAAGTTATGTCATCTGTTAGAAAACCACACGAGCCAGTACGCCTATTCAGTAACGAACAACACAAAAACTAAAATAAGTACGAATAATTTAGACATTGTCATTCAGTGTAGTCAATTTCAGTGGGTTCGGGGTTTTCAGTTGAGAAAATGTCGAGTCCAAGTTGACCAAATGTTCAATTTATTGAGCTGGGTTTCAAAAAGTATCACGGACTAAACTTCTGAATAAATCTTATTATATCGACACCCAACTATACATCAATATATTCAATTAACCAGAAATGTCTTTGCAATTAACCGACACAACTTTTATGCACGAGGAAAACAGACGGAATGATTATTTTTATTTTATATCGCTAAATCCGATTCAAAATGATTTCCCAACAACTAGTTTTTTTTTATGTCCGTAAATGCAAAGTAAGGATAGGGTCAAGGCTGGGTTGGGTTAGGTCGGGTCAGCTGTCAGTTGATCAAATCCTCCTCCTCCTTGATCAATTTACAGCGGAGCGTCTCAAAATTTCTTCTGTTGAGGTGCTTAGTGAGGATGTCTGCGATCTGCTTGCTGCTCTCGACGTGTTGCAGTGCCACAGTGTTGCCGATGTGTTGCTGGATGTGCTTTGGTGGTATTTCGATGTGTTTCTTTCCTCTGGTTGTCTTTCCTTCGTGTGCATTTTGTAGCATGTGTATGTCTGACATGTTGTCGACGTACAAAGTAATCGGCAGCTCAGCTTCGAGAATGTCAAGTTCCAGTGCAATTCGTTTGATCAATCAATGACACTGCTACTCGGTACCCGGCTTCTGCAGTTGAAGTCGCTACCAGACGCTGCTTTTGTGAATACCAGATTACTGGCCCTCCTTTCATCACTAACATACCTTTCGTTGACTGTCCTGTCTCAGAGTCTCCTCCAAAGTCTGAATCCGGTGTAGGCCGCGAGAGTCGTGTTTCCTCCGAAATTAATTCCGGCTATCGTGGTCCCTCTCAAGTACTGGAAAACACGTTTCACCATCGCCTGATGGCTCTTCATGGGCTTGTTACAGAATTGACTGAGGTAGTTCACGGCAAAGGTTATGTCTGGCCTGCTTATTGTGGCTAATTACAACAAACTTCCTATCGCCTCGCGATAATTGGAAGTGCCTCGTCGTTCTTGAAGTCTGCCTTATGGTTGATCATTCCTAGCACAGTGGGTGTAGATGCTGGATTGCACCACTCGAATTTCATCGTTCTCAAGATCTTGTCCGTGTAGCAAGGCTGACCCACAAAGATACGGTCCTGGTCGATCTTGTTTCCCATGCCCAAATACGTTAACTTGTTTTGTACTTTCTTGCGGAATGTTACCTTGAATTCCTTGCTTATCTCGTCTAGGAGTTTGTATATTTCTTCTTCATTTTTGCCGGCTACGAATCCATTATCCACGAAGAGTGAGCGCATAATGCTCTTGTCTTTGTTATAGTATATACACGGGTCGTCATCTGTGTTGATCAAGCCTATCTTCTTCTCAAAGTGGGTGGTGACCATCTCGTTCCACATTCTCAGAGCTTGTTCGATTCCAGAAAGACTCTTTTTCAACTTACAAAATTTCCTGGTTCCAATGTCGAGCACTTCAGGCTGGTGCATATAGACTTCCTGCTCCAGGCTCCCATACAAGAAAGCCGTTTTCACATCGAACGATACCAACTTCATTTTCTCCGACACTGCGTGACCTAGGAGTAGGCGAATGGATGCATGGCGAGCTACTGGGCTGAAATTTTCCACATATTCCACTCCTTCCTTCTGTTCAAATCCCCTTGCCACAAGTCTGGCCTTAGGTCTCCGTCCGCCTTCACTCGAGGTACCCATCGACAAGTGATTGGCTTCGCTCCTTCAGCTTCCAAGTTTTCATCTCCATCAGTGAGTCGTACTCCTCCTGCATTGCTCGTCTCCACTTCTCATCTCTAAGTGCCTCACTCACCGGGATGTTCTCCGTTTCACCAATTACGGCTTGCGTACTTGACTCCATGACGGGAGTCAAGTACGCAGTCTCGGTAGTGGTTGCAGAGTCCAACGATCTTGCAGAACTCTCCTTCGTGACTCTTCTTCTAGCGCTGGTGTCTCATTTTCGTTGTCGCTTGGCTCCTCAGCACTTTCGCCAGTTCCCCAGTTCTCATCTTTTTCGTCTGTCTTGCTGCTGCTTTCTTCTTGCTTCTCCGGTGTGCCCTCTGGTGCCTGTGTCTCAAGTTCTGTTCTATGCCTCAGTCTCATCTTTTCCTCGTCGAAGATCACATTGTCTGAGCTGATAATTTCTCTTTTCTCTTTCATATAAACTCTATATCATCGTCAACCAGAATTTTCTTTCCATCTTGCCTCTTTTCTGTTTTTGTGTCAGTACGTAACATTTGCATCCAAAGGGTGGCAACTTCTCAATCTTCATTTTTCTTCTGAACCAAAGTTATGCTGGGCTTTTCCATCGTATGTTGCTGGTTCCAGTCTAGTTGATCGTGAAGATCGCATGGTTTATTGCTTTTGCCCACAGTTCCTCGTCCAACTCGTTCATATGTATCGCCGTTCTGGCTGCCTCGATAATCATACTCATTTCTCTCTCAATCCTTCTATTCTGCTTTGGCGTGTGTACGTTCGCGGTGGTGTGAAAAATTCCCAACTTGTTCATCATCTGTTTGGTTTTTGCATTCTTCAGTTCGGTGCCGTTGTCAGACCTCAGACTTTTCACTCTCCTCCATAGCTGGTTTTCAATGAGCCTCAGGTAACATTCGATCTTCTCTGGTGCTTCACTTTTCGTCTTCATAAAGTAACAGGTTCAGTAGTGAGTGAAATCGTCCTTGAACATGAGCCAGTACTTCGCTCCTCCCAATGACCGGTTGTTCATCTCGCCGGTGTCGACGTGAACGAGATCTAACGGTTGCTGAGCTGTATTTAGGTTATTTAGATGTGAGGATCTATGTAGCTTGCCATACGAACACCCTGTGCGTACATAGGCAATCCACTCATCACTGTTTTTTATTCCTTTCCTTTTCAGGATGTCACTCACATACTTGACATTTTGATGGGCGAGTTGCTCGTGCCAGACTTTAATCGACACGGCCACCAATCTTGCCTCTTCTTCTCTCCTAAGCATCATTTTGTAGAGATTACCTTTGCGTTTTTATGTTGCCACAATTTCTCTGCCATCTAGACTGTAAAACGTTGACTCGTTTCCGTTGGCCTTCCATACATTTCCCTTGTCTAGCATCTGACTCACTGAGAAAGATTAAAGTTGAGGTTTGGCATGTAGATGACATCTTCTACTACCAGTGGATACCACTTTGGACCATCAAATGCTTCCATCACGACGTTTCCCACTGCAACGCCAGCTAGCCTGGTTGAGTCTTCAATCACAATTGAGATGGGCTTGTCAAACTCAACAAGCTGAACAAACCACTCTCGGTGAGACGTCATGTGTTGGCTGGCTCCACAGTCTTGATACCATGAATTGGCCTTTTCCTTCCAAATGTCGTTGTCCACCGTCGAGAGTGCCATGGTCAAAAATGCCTTCCAATTTGGTTTCCCGTTTGTTGACTTATTCGCTTCTTCTCGAGATTCGCCGTCTTTTGCGAAGTGTCCCTTTTTCTTACAGGTATTAACATACATAAATACTTTTTCTTGCAGTAGGCAATGTATTCATCAAACGGTTTACTTCTGCACTCCTTGAGCACGTGACTTTTCTTTCCATATTTGTAGCATGCAAACTGCGACTTTTCCTGTGTCTGGCCATGAGAGGGTTATTGGTGTTGCCCTCTACATTTGTCGTCGTTTCTTTGAGTCTCGAGTCTCAAACGTTCAATGAGAGTTTCCACGTTCTTTGCTGCTCCGGTCATGTTGTCCCAGGATGTCCTGACATGTTTCGATTTTGGCGGTAGCACACTCATGATCTTTGTCATGATCCAACTTTCCTTCATAGGAACATTTACAGTTGACACTTCATCCGTAAGATCCAAAATCTCCATACAATTCTCAACAGCTGACTTGCTTTCATCATACTCATAGTTAAAGAATTTGATTCGGGACGTTTCTGAAGGTACATCAGTCTTTGTACCATATAATCTAACTAATTTGTCTATCATATCTTTGGCAGTTTTACAATTTGCAATTTTTTTCGCAATTTTACTGTTTACATTTAAACTTATCAATGTTTGAGCCTCAACATCTTTCTTTAACCAAGCGGCGACTGTATCAGTTGACGTAGCACCTGCTGGTCTGGGCTTTGCATCTGTTATCATATCATACAGATCTTTGTTCGTAAGTGCTGGATTTAATTTTAATTGCCATGAAGTGAAATTGACATTTCCTTGACTTTCTACTTAACATTTCCAATTGAGACTTTACAGAATCTGTTTTGAATCTTTCGTGGCAATTTTTTGACTTAAAGCGATTAGCGTGTTCGCTGCTCAACGTTGACTTTCTGTGCAATGGCTGCTCCAATGTCGCTGATTTGTAGGCTATGTTGTCCTTGCCGGTGCTGACATCTTAGACTGCGTTCCCGACTTGCCAGACAATTTCCTTTCCTGACTTTTGAAGAAACCCTTTAACAGCTGATCTCGGCCCATAACCTGTTGTTAATTTCAGTATGTTCGCATTTTTCAGTTGAGAAAAAGTCGGGTCCAAGTTGACAAAATGTTCAATTTATTGAGCTGGGTTTCAAAAAGTACCACGGACTAAACTTCTGAATAAATATTATTATGTTGACACCCAACTATTCACCAATATGTTCAATTAACCAGAGATGTCTTTGCAATTAACCGACACAACTTTTATACACGAGGAAAACAGACGGAATGATTATTTTTATTTTATGAAGCTAAATCCAATTCAAAATGATTCGCCGGCTGCTAGTTTTTTTATGTCAGTAAATGAAAGGTAAGGATAGGGTCAAGGTTGGGTTGGGTTAGGTCGGGTCAGCTGTCAGTTGATCAAATCTCAACATTCAGCCACCAATACCTAGATTGCTTCATTTCAGATCTACCAACCCCAACGAACCTACCAAATGAGTATTTCCATTGAAATTGTTTGTCTCGTGAACTTAAATTTGGAGGATATTTTACCTTTTTATCGGTAGTCCGTCGATATTTGTGGTCTACGATTGAGGCGCCGTCAAAATCAAAAACGTATCGATTCATGTCCAAATACACGAATGCTTATGGAGAAACGATGCTACTTGCGAGGCAAGTCACAATATATAAATCTATAAGGTAGAACGGCTGTGAAATCCAAGGGTTTACACTCACAGTTACAGATCTTGCGATATGATTCCGAAGAATTTTGATAAATTTTGGAAATAGTGTAAATATTGGCGTATAGTGTTTCTAATCCTTCTCAGGCTTTTTGTACACACCAGTACATGCAGGCAGATGTTTTCTTTCAAAAACTCTTAATATTTCTAAAGTCCTAGCACTCTGGTTGTACCACATCTGACATCCATATATCAAAACTGATCTTACCGGGGTCTTGTACCAGATAATTTTGACTTTTGATCAATGTATCTGGAATGAAAGAGTCGTCACAGGGCCATGACTACTTTTTGTATCTTACTGAGCATGATTTTGATACGCTCAGCATTGCACTGATACTGACCGCGATGAACACGGAGATAATGAGTACCGAATTTATGTGGAATCCATTCTGAACTACCCTCACCAGCCATAATGCGAAAATTGATGATCAGATCATCAGCAAACGCTACCAATGATCGCGTTGGCGAGACGTTAAAATCAAAGCTGTTCAATAGCTTGCGTATATCAAACACAAGTCTTCATAGCTGACAAAATAATCAATATGATTCATTCTCGGTATGAGGTCAAATGTTAATGTTTCATTGAAATGAAGAATTGATTGGCCGTTCAGGCTTGATTTGAAGTCGGAAACTTTTGCTTCGACGACCTCTGATAATATTTGATTCACTCTCTCAGGTTTTGGTTGATGAACTGATTCAAAATATGTTCCAATCAGAGTAAGTTTCCGCAATCCACCACATTTAATCCTGTTTTCATTTCAATCCGGATCGTACTATCGATTTCGATACCAGCCCTATCGAAAAAATTTATCTCATCACTAGCCATTCCAAGATTCGATACCTACACTCGAGACTTCTTACGGAATAAGCTATTTACTTTCACGAAAATGCCATCTGGGTGCTGTGATCAATTTTTCCGCCCATAGATTGCTGACCTCACTCCAAAAGTATGAACGTGTTACTTCAACAAAGCCAACGAGGGATGGTTGCAGTCCAAAAACCGCCGATAAATATTGTTGACGCGTGAGAAAAAAGCTTTTAAGTTTTTTAACCTAGCAATGGTTAGTGTTTTATATCCATTCATATTGTTGTGATGTTTAATCTTGGGAACTACTTTCTCAATCGTTTTCAAAGTCACATTCTCTAGCTTTGACAAAAAGAGATCTATTTCATCATTAGTTAGATTCCTGTCATTTGGCCATTATCAGAAGGTGGACATTGCTTCTGGTACTTTCGATTAAACTTCTTTTGAAACTTTCCCCAATCCGTTTTTTGGAATTCAACCGATGATTGTTTCGACTGATAAAATTTGCAGTATTTCTTTTTCTTCATTGTTATCGAATCTTCACTTTAATTTTTACTCGCCTGTAATCGTTGGCAATGGACACGATGGTCCTATTTGATGACTGAAGCCACCGGGCTCCTCCATCTTATTGCTTAGTTTCTATACACAAAATGATAAGATCAATATATGAATATGAAGTGTGGCAATTAAATAATGAGACTAGTTCTATTGCCGCGCTGGAGGTAAACCTGCAATCTTGAAAATCCCTTTCCCTTCCCCTCTTCATTGATATAATTATCATCGCTCTAGCTTGTGTAGTTTGCCTGCTGTGTCGTGTTGAGTAGACATGTGTTGGTGATGCTTATCGAGAAACGAAATAAAGAGCAACGCATCGCGATAAAATTTTGCGCCAGGTCGGGCGAAACAGCTTCGGAAACGTACGCTAAAATTTTAAAAGTGCATGGTGATAGTGCTCTTAGTCGTGTTCAAGTGTTTCAATGGCATAAAGTGTTTAAGGAGGGGCGTGAAAGCGTAGAAGACAAGGCTCGGAGCGAAAAACCAGTCAAGGTGCGGTCAGACGCAAATGCGCAGCGCGTGCGCGCCCTAATCCGTGAAAATTGGCATTTAACAAATCGAATATTGGCCTCAGAACTTTTTATAAACCGTGAAACAGTCAGACAAATTTTAACCGACGATTTTGGTATGAAAAAGTTGTGCGCGAATATGGTTCCAAAGAACCTTTCTGAGGAGCAAACGCAGTTTGGAATGACTGTCGCAGAAGACTGTTTGAAACCAGTGGAAAGCGATCCCACGCTACTTAATCGAGTTATTACAGGCGATGAGAGCTGGTTTTTCCAATACGACCCGGAAACCAAACGCCAAAGCTCACAATGGTTGTTTCCGGATGCCCTCCGCTCAAAAAAAGCTCGCATGAGCAAGTTGAAGGTAAAAACGATATTATTGCCTTTTTGATAGCCGTGGAATCGTCCACAAAGAATTTGCTCCATCGGGGCAAACCGTGAATCAAGTGTAGATACTTTCGCCAAGTACTCGAAAAATTGCGCAAACGAGTCAACAGGGTGCGCCCAAAGATCGCTCGTAACTGGATCCTTCATTGCGCCGTGCCACATGGCCCTCGGCGTGTCCCAGTATTTGGCCTCTAAAGGGATCGCCGTATTGCAGCAGCTACCTTATTCGCCCAATATGTCACCCTGTGACTTTTTTTGTTCCTTAGAACCTGTTCGGTGGTCAAAGGAACCCATTTTGAGTACTCGTGGACATCCTAGCCGAAGCATTCCAGAAATGTTACGTAGCATGGAAAACAAACTGAAATTGTTGTATAGTTGGACAAGGGGACTATTTTGAAGGGGATGGCAGTGTTGTAGAATAATTTTTAAATATACGGTTTTCATGGAATCAGTCTCATTACTCAATTGTCACACCTCGTAAACCGGGACTTCTCTTGAATGTCTTTCCACATTTTGAGACTTCGTCAGAAGAAACTTCTGTTATTCGATAATTGTTCGAATAATTCGACGGTGATGATTTTCAATTAAAAAATTAATTACAACTGACTTTTGTAAAAAATTGTTTTAATTTTAGAATTATTGACAGGAGCGGTTGAAAACATGTCGATACGCAACGACTGCTTTACGTAGCATCTTTACGAACACGTCTATGCGCAACGAATGCTAGACATAGAAACAGAGCGGGAAAACTCTGCACTTTACTCTACAAAGTAAAAAAAGACCAAACGGAATCTTTTTCAAACCAAAAAGAATGCAGTTACTTATTTGAGATCCGGAAATGATGTCAACACTTATCACGTCAGGGGCTTACCGCTGTGCTACAATCAACATAACACAAAATAAGGAACGCCAAATTACGTAGCATGCACATAGTTTGCCTACATACGATTTGCGCTTATGTGATGTTGGCAGATACGAAGAAGTGTTATTGTGACAAAAGTTATTGAAGTAAATGTTTGATTTCGAATTGATTTTGATGTTTATGTTTTTAACAATGTGTTATAATTTTGTTGATGAAAGTCTTCAACGGCGTAGAAGACGTTGGTGGGTTTGACCCAATAATCAAAGTCATGATTTCGACAGGTATTTTCGCCCTATGTATTTACGAATGAAGGAGTACGATCCGGAGGAATTTTTTAAACACACAAGGATGACAAGAAACACTTACAACTTGTTCCTTGTGTTATTAAAAGAAAATTTAACGAGATTTTCCCAAAGGCGACTATTCCTTCAGAACGTAGGCTGGCATTAACTTTATCGTAAGTGTTTACATTGAAGAATGAGTCCTAGATTGAAGCTTTAAGTTATTTGTTTGTTGTATTTCAGATTTTTATCTCAAAGAGTGTCGCATACGTTTCTAGGATGGAGTTTCAAAATGGGTAGGGAAACAGTAAGGAAAGTTATCGTAGAAACATGCGATGATATACGGCCGGTTTGAAGGAGTTCTATGTGACCACACCAAACATAGAGGATTTCCGCAGCATTGCTGATAACTTCAGAAATCGGTGGGATATGCCCCATTTTTTTGGTGCTATTGATGGCAAACACATTAACATCCAAAATCCACGAATAGTGGTTCTTCATTTTATAATTACAAATCGTCTTTTAGCATTGTTTTACTCGCTTCCTGTGATTCAATGTATACATTTACGTACGTTGATATTCGTGTTTATGGCAGCCAACGTGATAGTGGTGAGTTGTAAAACATTATAAACATTTTATGATTTCATTTATTTGAATTAACTTTTCGTAGGAATTTTGGCTAACTTGGCATTTGGTAGAAAACTACTAAGTGGCAAACTGCCGCTGCCTCCATCCACGAAACTACCGAATTCGGAGGTACACTTCCCTTACTATTTTGCAGCGGAAAATGCCTTTCTCTTGAAGGAAAATTTGATACGGCCATATCCACGAAAGTGACTGGATAGCAGCAAACGTATATTTAATTATAGACTATCACGTGCCCGTGTGCTTAGAGATAACGCATTTGGAATTCTAGTGAGCCGGTGGAAACTACTGCGGAACTCCTTCACGTGCTTCCCCAAAAATGCAGAAAAAATATTGTTGGCTATAATTGCACTTCACAACTTCATCAAACTAAATGAGAATGACGGCAGTGCATACTGTCCTGCCTCATTTGTAGACCAGGAAGATGACGAAGGAAATGTAATTCCGTGGGAATGGTGAAGGCAGGCTGGAGGCGACAACATGTTCACAAATGCCACTATGGGATCAAATAATGCAGCACGAATAGCGTTCCATTAACATGATCCTTTGAAAGAATATTTCTTAAACGAAGGGGCGATAAACACACAAAGACGAATTGCATAGTGAAGAAAATAAAAGATGTTTAGAATTTGCAGTAATAAAGTATTACTTTCAACCAACAAAATTCAAAATATAAAGAAAATATTACCTCTTGTCACTAAAATTATATTTTGTTGGGCGTCCGTCAGATAGGACAAAATTCTAAATATAAACAAAATATTGCAAAAAGAAAAACTAAAACAAAAGCCTCTTCTGGCCACTAAAATTGTACGTTGTTGGATTGTCATTTTCATTCTGCAAAAAAGCATATGTTTAGGTGCTTCATTCAAACTTATTGTAAGATTTACCTCGCTTCGTTTGCTGATCCAACTCTGATCGCCGGATGTTCGCTAGATACGATAAAATATCCGCCTTTACCCGAGCCCTGTTATCAAGGTGTAGTTCACTTAGCAAAAAAGTGACAGTTAGCACAAAACTGTCCGGGGCTTTTGCACACTCTGTGGTGGCCTTATTTTCAAGGTATTTATTGAAGGTGTTAAGCATTGTACTCATCTCTTCTTTGAGCCGAGTGTGCGAAATTGCTTTGCACGTACGACTCTCACCGAGTAACCCTTGGAAGGAGCTGCTGTCGATCTCTTCATCAAAACATGATTTGCCCAATTAATACTCCAGCACTGAAGAGCTTGGGCTCGGTGTCGTGAAATTAGCTGCAGACCTTCAAATAATTTTATTTCGTTTCACATGCATACAAATTCAAAGAATTAAAACTTACTTCCTTGGTTGAATGTGTCCTTTTAAGAACGAAATTTCTACTTACAACTCCCATTGTTGGGGTCCGTCACTCCACGTGCCATATCTAGATGGAGAATGTAACTTTTTTTGCTCCCGACTGTATCGCTCGCGAAGGCTGCGCCAGAGGCGCTCACACATCTCTTCTGGAATAGATGATAAATCAAAGTTTATGTTTCTGTTTTGCGATTCCAGCCCAGATGTGCCCTTTTACTGCGGTATTTTTATACCCCCGTGCTGTTTCTTAAATAACGCCGGTTGGTCTTTCACCAGCTCGGTCAATCGTTCATTCAAGCTGTTAATATCTTGGCTATTCTGCATTTTCTTTTAAAAAATTGATTTTTTCGTTAAATATTTCAATACCAGAGTGGAATCGTACTTAACAGATGAGAACACCTGTTTTCTGGATAATTCCTCACTAGCTAGATACTTAAAGGCAGCTAGCTTTTATGAACTTAAGAATTTTTTTTTACTGCGTCATATTCTAATATTTTTTTTATCTCTGAGAACTGTTCACAAATCGGACTAGACTAGCAGAAAAGAAGTACTTCACAGCATTTGGTGTGCCCCTTATACCGATGTCTTAGCATTGCCTGGAGTTATACGTTGGAATTAACGACGTGTAAAGTGCAGATCACACGAGCGTTGTGCAACGATGAAAGAGTGATGGGCAAAGTGGTAGGGAATGGAGGTATTTAAAAAAAAAAAATTTGTCCGTCGAAACCAAATAACAATGACTTCAACAGCTTTCCAAGTCGACATCAATAGCCAACGCCTTTGACACAAATATTTCACTGCAGCAAGGATATGGGCTGTCCGTATCGATACTAATAAAAATCCGTATCGGTACTTATATAAAATCGTACGCCAACAGTATTATTGGGAACAATCAAGTAAGTAGAGCGACAATAGACCAAATATTCACCGGCAAGTAGGTACTTGAGAATAACTGAGAGTTCAGCATAGACGTATTTTAAATTTTTTTTGGACTTTAGGCAAGAATAGGAGAGCCTTGATCGTAACGTACTGTACCAAATCATACTTTGACTTTGTATCCCAGCTAAATCAGTCAATTTTACCAAAATGACAATGATGTCAGCAGCCTTCCAATTCCGCACCAATAACCAACTCACTAACGCCTTTGACACAAATATCGGATTACAATAGGGAGATGGCCTGGCCCCATTGCTATTCAATTTGGCTCTAGGATATGTCAATAGAAAGCTCCATGCCGACACAAACGGTACGCTTTCATACAACTCAAGCCAAGTTGTAGCCTATGCTGATGACATCAACATTTTTTCACGGTCGTTAACAACCGTCAAGAAATTTTCCTGAAATTCGACAGTGAAGTAAAACTAGTAGCGCTACAAATCAATGAGAATAAAGCAATGATAATGACGCAAAGCAAATTTCGGACAAAAAATCATGCTTGGCGAATACAATACTGAAAATTAGGGAGTGTTTGTATATTTAAGTGCCAAAATAACCAGAACTAGTAATTGAAGAGGCAAAATACAGTTTTCACAAGCTTGAAGACTAGCTGCATTTACTGAAAAACAAAGCTCCAAGTATTCATACTTGTGACAGGACCTGTGCTATGCTATGAATATGAAACCTGGAACCTATCTCAAGTATCCGCACACATATTGAGCACCTTGGAAAGACTGGTTCTGAGGCAAATATTCGGAGCGAAGCTAGATGGGCCCCAATGGCGAATTCAATACAACCATGAGTTGTATTTTTGACGAGCCACATGAATCGTATGGACGAACAATGGATACCCAAAAAGTATTTGTTGGTAGGATTGAAGGGTGGGGACCAGTGGGGAAATGGAGAAAACGCTGTTCTGACTCGATCAACGAAGGCAGTTCATCCCGCTTGGATTTCAGAATCGGAGGACATGGTCAATAGACCGAGACAGGTGGATACGATTGTTGCAAAAAGCGATGGCCCAAAAGGGGCTGCAGCGGTACAAACGAGAAGAAGAATAAAATAAAACTAACAACGCAGTCGAAGAAAAATACCTCAAACACCCAATATATCACCCTTGACCAATACGCTACTGCAAATGTATGTGAATAGATAAATATTTAGGTGCCGAGGTAACGCGAACTGACAACGAAAAATTGAAGTACTACTTGCAAACAAAATACAGGGCAAAGACCAGTAGATTAACCAAGGTCTTACTTGGTCAATGAAGATAGCTCATCGCTTCTCGGATTTCGTTTTTGGCGGACCAGGTTGATGAAACAAGACAGGCGCTTTTTGCAGGAACGAAGCCCGACGTGGGCTGCAGTGTCACGAGGAAGAGGAAAATAATAAGTTAGAAGCACACCCTTTTCAAAGGGATTTATACTCAACAAATCATTTGTAGATAATAACTTATATGACTGAAGACACAAACCGTTGCTAATCCATTTTAATTTCCCGCAATTTTTTGTAATAAAAGATATCGACTGAATGGGATTTTAATGGTATTTTTACATCGAACTATGATAGCATTAATACATCATGACAGGGCTGGAACTTTTGCAACCTTAGGTATAAACGATACCATAACTCGTTTTAACTCAATTTCCTTAGATGAAAGTTGGTTTTAAATTCATGAAAAATATATTTTTATTCGAAATATCCTCGTATATCATATAAAAAATCATTGATGAACCGATGAATAGATATAATTATAATTGAAATTGAAAGTCTTTCTTACTACCCAAATTAACGGAAATAAACGAAAAACGTCGCTTCAGATAATTGATGTTGAGAGAATATTCAAAACAGATTCTCATCCTGTATTTAAATACATTAAGCATACTGTACACCTTCGATGAGAAATAACTGCCAAAACAAAAGCAAGCCTAACAATACTGCATCAAAACTGCAAATATGAACATAAAATATAAAAGTTTCCAGTAAAAGTAATAAATGTATATCACCTGCTCCTTTGCTTTCCATTATTTTGGATTATATTCTCAATAAAATTTTGGTTTAAAAGAATATCTGCATATAAGGCGACAAATGGTTGATTAGGTTTCTTGATTGATACCTTTGTCAAAACGCCGTACAGCACGCCGTTAGCTTCAGGATGAATTAGCGGGCTTCCAAAATCAATCTATGAAGTATATTCGACCCACATTCAACTATAATAACGACAATGGTTTTTAGCCGCTTACATCAGATTCTATGATATTTTGACCATAAACACAATAAATTAATCGGGTGGGTAGACCACAGTAATAGCTGTCAATCGTCAAGTAATCCCATTTTAGGTGTTCTCCAGTCCCATCAATATATACCTTAAATTACATTTAATTAGAAGTGATGCCGAGTCTAATTGAGGTGTTTGTTCGGTCTTACGATTTTATCTGTCAATCTCAAACCAACTACTTGAGCTTTATTTTTAAGATGGTAAGTCGCAAGTGGCACTGGTTGTACTGTATAGGTTAAAGCAAATGGTCGCTCCATCTTTGAAAGGTAGAAGTTACAACCATACAAATATCATCAAAAATATTTGCTGAAATTTATAATTAAAACGTTTATACTAACCCTGAGTACACTAACAGCAAAGTCTGGTAGGTAGCCCGTTTCATAAAATAATGGATTTATTAAACAATTTTTGATGTTACGAAGCTGTCTACTTTTTGCTCTTCCTCGTAACACAATGTCTCCTGCCACACCATGTCCAAGCTGCTTGGTAAACCGTTATTTTTAGGTGTTCCAAACATATCAAATGTATTAAACCTTTTCCTCTGATATACCGCCAAATTGATAAGCTGATGATAGCACATAATATTCTGTAATTAGGGATCCCATAGCGCGCAAATCCATATCATTTTTGAAAAGTAAAACCTTAAAGACGAAAATTATACCTGTAATAAAGTCTCATTGGGTTGAAATAAGTTTGAAACTGACAACAAATGGAAACTCGCCATATTTAGCAATTGAGCCGTTTGTCATGAAACCATTGTTGTAGCTTGTACTGGGTATAGGTAGGATACAAACAAAAAACACGATCAAAATCAAGCCACACAAATTCAAAAGCGAATAAATCGTACACATGTGAATCACTGGTTTCAAAATATAAACTGATTTCTGACAAGCTCTTCACTTTTGACAATTAAATAGACAACATGAAAATTGTCTTCACACAAAATTATGAATGTGTGGAGTCACTGATTTGTGGTTTAATAACTAGTATATCATGGGTTTTTTATGCAAGGTTAACCCTTCATACGGTAATATCCCAGCAATAAGCTACGTAAAATATGGAAGTAGTTATCTGGTACATTAAAGGCTACTCATAATCTAATCTCTAATCAACATTAAGGTTTTGCAGAATATCATTACGAAACTCTATTAGTTTCGCAATTTGTCGGTCCATGTATCCGTCCGTCTGTTCTTTTTAGAGTTTCGTAAAATAATTTTACAAAACCCTATTAAAATCGCGTCCTGTCTGTCCGTCTGTCCAGCCGTCCGAGGGTCACAGCACCTTTCCTCGCAAACTACTTAAGCTAGAAACATCAAATTTTGTATGCATGTGTAAAGTGGTGCTCTCTTTAAAGTTCAATCACAAAAAAATTGTGTAAGGTTTTTAAGGGGGTCTCCCCATAGAGGAGAAAAGTATTGATGATAACTTTTCGAAACAGGTCTTAATTTGACACTTTTTGCTTCGAGGGCGCACAGGGAGGGGAAATACACGAAAAATGTTTGTGCCCCCCTACCAATTGGACACCTGTGATCCGAAAAATATGAAAAAATTATGAAGGCAGGAATTTATGAGCACAACAACAAAAAATACCTTAGAAGTCAAAATTCGCTCAACTTTGTTAATAATAGTATGATATTTGAATTTCAAATTTTCCCCAATAAAATCGTATAGGCGCCCTTAAACTGTACGAAATTCGATGTTTAAGTACTCCTGCAAAAGGTCCTTAAAGTTTGTAAGGTTGATGCAAATCGAATGATATATACGGAAGTTATAGCTATTTCAAATTTCTCCAATTGCAACAACAATAACCCATGATTTTGGTATTTTATGGACTTTCCATCGAATCAGTCACTGCAGTTTTGATTTGATCTTATTGATATTTTCAACTTAGATCAATAGCATTAATGCTATTGGAAATTCATGTTTGAGTGATTTTTGTTGGTTTGCAACAAAATCGCGATCATTGAAATTAGAAAAACAATGGATTTTCTTTGAAACGTGCACATCTCTTTGACATATTTCTTGATTTCATTCGTTGCTGGTGGCTGCATTTCTGAGTACAAAACCCTTCTGACATGATCGTAGGTCTGTCTTTTTTTTCTTCTTCTTAGCACTACAGCCCCTTTCGGGCCTTCGCTTCCTGCAAACAGTGCCTTCAACTGTCTCGGTCCGTTGACCGCGTCCTCCAATTTCGAAATCCGAGCAGCGATGAATTGTCTTCGTCGACCGAGTCAGACCAGCGTTTCCTCGGTTTCCCCACTCAGTTCTCCCAACGAATACCTTCTTGGGTATCCGTTGTTCGTCCATACGATTTATGTGTCCAGCCCATTGCAGCTTCCGCAGTCTTACAATCGTTGAGACCTCCGGTTCGTCAATAATTTCATACAGCTCATGGTTGTATCGAATTCGCCATTGGTCCCCGTCTAGCTTCGCTCCGATTATTCGCCTCAGGACTCGTCGCTCAAAAGTGTTCAATATATTTGCGGATGCTTGGGTTAGGGTCCATGTTTCACACCCATAGCATAATACAGGTCTTATCATAGATTTGTATACGAGTACTTAGAGCTTTGTTTTCCTGTGTATGCAGCTGGTCTTCAAGATCGTCAATACTGACTAGAATATTTTATTTGCGAGCTGTATTCTACGGCGTATTTCGTCTCTTTCATTGCCCGTTTTCGTTATTTTGGCGTCCAAATACACAAATTTGGTAACATACTCGATACTGTATTCGCCAAGTGTGATATTTTGTGTATTTGGGGTATTTTCCTCGACTTAGCTTCACTGTCGAGTTTCAGGAAGAGTTCTGTGGCAGTTGTTAGTAATCGTGACAGAATGTTGATGTCGTCCGCATAGGCCACTACTTGGCTCGACTTGTATAGTAATGTACCTCGCGTATCGACTGGTAGCTTCTGTATGACGTTCTGCAGAGCTAAATTGAATAGCAATGGGGCCCTGCTTTAGTCCGATATTTGTGTCAAAGACATCGGTGAGTTGGTTATTGATGCAGACTTGGGAGGTTTTCGACGTCATTGTCATTTTGATAAGACGGACTAATTTGGCTGGGATGCCAAAGCAAAGCATTATTTGGTACAGGACGTTACCATCAATACTGTCGTATGCTTGCTTGAAGTAGACGAAAAATTGATGTGCGTCTATGTTGAACTCCCAGCATTTTTCAAGTACCTGCTTGACTGTGAGCAATGGGTCATGCTGAGCTACCCTACATAAAAACACTAACACGAAGGGAAAAAGACGGGAAAAGAGAAGGTCATTTTAAGAAATTAAAGATGGTTGATTTACCACATCTTCATTTTTGTATTTTTAATTGAGTCTAATTACAACGCACCGAAGTGATAAGTCAATTCAAAAGATATTAAATAAAGCCCCTTTTAGGATTTCCAATTGAACCGACTAAAACCAAATTATCGCGTAAACAGTGAAAGTGAATTGAAACACAAAATATAAAAGAAAATATATACCAATGAAACAAAGACAGAAAAATGATATGTAATTACTTACCCCTTGTACGGCTGTGGAGCGCCCGGCAACTGGAAGGGGATGGGGCACTGCTAGAAACTATCAAATTTTTAAATTAATTTTTTTTTTGCATTGTTTTTACACAAGTCGCAGCCTCTGATCGCCAGTCGTTACAATTGCTGATAGTCTTTTTAATGACTCGGCGTAAATGTGCACTATTGTCGTTCACTGAAAGGGTACAACGAAATTGATTCACTGTCGGTCACTGCTAATAAGAAGAATTCTCCTCTTCAACGCTTTCTCTTATTTTCCGCACCATTTGCTTTAAGCCATGATAATCCCGGATAATCCCAACTTCCGATCCAAATCCTTTCCCCTAACGCAATACATCAATCACACCACCATCCAATTCTTAAATTTCCACTCAGTAATCCAAACTAAAGTCAATTCCAATTTCTAATTAGAATTAATTTTCAGCTTCACAATTAAAATTACTTTTCAACTTTCAAGTTTACAAAAAATTAAATTACTTTTCAACTTTCAAGGTTAAGATCACTTCTCAACTTTCACATTAAAGTCAGTTTTCATTTTCCAACTCAAAACCACTTTTAAATACCAAATTAAAAGCACTTTACAACTTTCAAACTACAATTCCTTCTACAAAGACCAAATTGAAACAAATCTTCTCCACACCACCAAATAACTTCCTCCTTTTTTTAAAAGTACGAATGATTTTCTCCTCGAAACAAAATTTAACCACCGCCAAAAACAATCCCTCTTATTTAAAGTCGAATACTGACAGCTTTTCCAATTCCAGAATTTCACTCCCCAATTCATTTTCAATAACCGCTGACCCATTCGGGTAACGTAATCGAAGCTCATTACACTTCGCTTCCGCTACCCACACATCTTTTTGCATATCGACAAACGCAACAATTTCCATTTTGCATATATGTCGATTTGCATAACTATGATAGCGTTTGGTTAGATGCAAATCATCATATATATATATATATATATATATATATATATATATATATATATATATATATATATATATATATATATATATATATATATATATATATATATATATATATATATATATATATATATATATATCTATAAATATATATATATATATATATATATATATATATATATATATATATATATATATATATATATATACGAAAACGATTGCTTTTGCCGATATTTCAAAAAGAGTGTCTTCCTTCCTGTCTTGAACCCACAGGGTTCCAGTGGTCGAAAATCCACCACGCTACCAATGAAGCCCCCTTTTGTGTTCATTGAATTAGCAACTTCAACTATGAACCTTTACTAATGGGCATTGAGATGAAATTTATTTGCAAGGAAACGTGGATGAATTTTTGTAAGTAAAAAATATAAATTTTTTTAGTGGGAGCTAATGAATAAAATTAGTTAGTATGAAGGAAGGAATTAGGTTTTGTTAGGAAAAATATATCGACTGAAATTTTGTTAATGGAAAGTAATGAATGGAATGTTGTTGGTGGGAAAGTTAAGATTATTATTTTCTTACTATTTTTTTTGTAATTAAAAATAGGGTAAAAGATTAGGATTGAGATGATGGGGAAATAAAAATTATAAGGAAGTTAGTAAAATGTTAATGAAAATAAATAAAAATACAGTGGTAAAGGTATATGTGCCCAAAAGAAGGTGGAGATGTTACGGCGACAATTTGGAGTTGCGAATGGGAGAATGAATTCGCAACAGTGGATGCAAGCTGCAAACAATAGCGGGCAATCAACAAATAAACAAGAGATCAACAAATAAACAAGAGATACAACAAATAAACAAGAGCGAAAGAAAACAAAGTAAGCAATCCCAGCAGAAGTTCTAAGTGCTGGTGGCACCAACGAGAGTCAAAACTATTTTATAGCGCTGAACAGATTAACCGAAGAAATGCAAGTTAACGAAACTATTGAAGGCAAACTTTCGGAAAAAACTGCTGTGACATAAAAACGGACGGACGGACGGGCAGACGGGCCTAGGTAACGATTTTAATAGGGTTTTTTTTAGTACAAAACCATTAAAACGAACTTGGGACAGTTTTCCACGAGTGAGAAAATAGTTCCTTAGATTAAACATCGAAAAAGTATCAAAGGATTTGAAACACCGACCACTGCAAGGTTAAAAAGGTTGAAAAACCTTCTTCTCGCAAGCGTCAACAATAGTTATCAAGCGTTTATGAACAACATTCGTCCCCCGTTAGCTTTATCAAAATTACACCTGAAGAATTTGAGGAGCGAGGTCCGCAATCAATGGACGGAAAAATTGAAGGGTATGAGCCCATAGGATCCAAATGGCGTTTTCGCGAAAATGACCAGCTAGTTCTGTCCGAAGTCTTGAGTGAAGGTATCAAATTTTGAAGTCACTAGTGATGAGATAAATCTTCTCGAAAGGACTGGTATTGAAATTGATACTACGACTCCGGATAGGAATGGGAACAGGATTATATGTGAGGAATTATAAAAACTTGCTTCGGATGGAAATTTTGAGTTGGTTTATCTACCAAACCCTGAAAGTCGGAATGAAATATTTTCAGAGGTTGTTGCAGCAAAATTTTTTGACTTCAAATCAAGCCAGAACTGTGAATCCACTCATCATTTCAATAGAAAATTGACATCTGATCTCATACCGATATCTTATTGGTTATTTTGTCAGCTATGAAGACTTGTGTTTCATATTTGGCAGTATAAAGAACTAACAAACATATGGTACTTACGGTGTCCCCAGCATAGTTCTCCAACATTCGCCTGAGGTGGCTATGAGGAATTATTGCATATTGTTCAACAATATGTTCAGCAATTCATATGACCCAAATGAGTGGAAAAAACTAAGATGTTTCCGATTTTGAAGAATGGAAAGGAATTTCTGGGACCTGAAAGCTATCGGCCAACTAGCTTGCCGCCTAACATCAGCAAGATGTTTGAAGTAATAATAAACAATCGAACGCCCACGTTGAAAAATTTGGTTTTCATGCCAGGTATTATATCATAAATGCGATAACGAAAATAGCCTCAGACATCTTTTGGAAACTAGACAACAAAGAATGTGTTGGAATGTGTCTCATTGGCATGGAGAAAGCCTTCGATATGGTGCGGTTCGATGAATTGATATTTAAATTCCTTCAGAACAGCTTCCCCAGACAACTTGTTGCCATAATGTGAAATATATCACGCAGGAAATCATTTGTTGTAACTGTTGGAAGTCTGAAGGCAATGCACGACTTCAAGGTCTTGAATTATCTACAGCAGGAAACGTTTCCTGCGCGTCTGCTTTTCCCAGTCTTCTTTCACATGCTATTAAACGGCTTTGACTTTAACGCCTTGCCAGCGCAATTATTTGTAGCGTTTGCTGATGAGCGAATCATAAACGGTGGGTCAATCATTACGCACGATGTTAATTGTTAGTCACACCCTAACGTCAAGTTTTTCACCCAACTTAATTTGACATTTCTTTGTTCCAGTGTTTAAGAAATTTAACCATGGAGAGGTACACAATTAAGCAGCACATTAAGGTCGTTGAATACTTTTACGAAAATGGGCGTTCAAATTAAAATAATTTTCATGCACTACGTGATTTTTTTCGGTCAGCATAATTGACCAAATGTGTTCACAATCGGGAGATTTGTGTGCTGTCTTTTGTGCCACCTGCATTGAGTATATTTTGGGTTTCTTCATTATTCTTCTATAAAATCTTTGGCTTCTTTTTAGGTGAGAGTTTTTCGCCTGTATCGGTACTTTTTTTTTTTAATTCAAACTATTTTTGATTCATTTTTCCAAATACTGGTTTCACTTTTCAGGGAATTGTACCAAAAACGTGATCTGTTTGTCTGTCCATTAGGTCAAAAGTGGTACCCTCTTTAAAGTTGCAGCATACAATAATTTTTATGAGGTTTGAAGGGGAATCTCCCCATGTAGGGGGTGACTTTTAAAACATTTTTTACCGAAGGTTCTGGATATGGGTATCAAATCAAAGTTTTGATGAGGACTTTTCAAAATAGATCTTAAACTGACAGTTTTCACTTCAACCGGTGCAGGGGGAGGGAAAATGTACGAAAAATTTGTGTCCCCTTTCACGGTTAGACATCTTTGGAATCGAAAACCCTGAAAAAATCATGACAGTAGGTCTTTATGAGCACAAGGGCAACAAATACCTCGGAAATCCAAACTCTGTCAATTATGGTAGTAATAGTACATTATATGAATTTCACATTTTCATCTATAAAATCGAACGGTGACCCTTAAATCTGCCAAAAAATCCTTCTTAAATTTTCTGATTTAGAACGCATATTTTCTGAAGAGTTAAGTCATAGACAATTGAAAATTCATCAATTGCAACAAATATCAAGGTGAATGATAAAGTTCACTGTTGTGTTAAAAGTATAAATAATTTTTGAATAATGTTGGTTGGTTTTTTCTCCTTTTCCAATTTAATCATAAAATATGTAATAATTTTAATCAATTTTAATTTGATATTGCTTTTTTTTATTTAATGCTTTTGATTGATAGCGTATAAATTTAGAAAGCTTTTTGGGCCATTAAGTTTTCGGATTTTTATTGTTTGGAATGCGCTTTATATTCTTTGAAAATTTATAACGATAAGTATTGAATATAGCGCTTTTGACTTTGGCTTAAAAATAAAGCTAAGTTTCAGAAAAATTGTCATTTGCTGGCATTTCATTTTGTATGTCTCACAAAGCACAAAAATGGAGTACAGTAGTCGCTTAAATACTTTACTATTAATGCTATAGTTCAGGATACAGCGTGTCCTCTGTAACACAGTTCAAAGGATTTTTACTTCATCTTTAGGTCTTTGTAAAAAAATTTCAAACACATATTAACCCTCTAACAGGCAAGCCCGCCTTAAGGCGGGTTCTGTAAAATCTCGTTTATGCACGCAAATTAATTTTGTTTGTAGTAAACACGCAGCCCTGACTTTTGTTTTGAACGTACCCATGAACTGATAGAGATGGAAAGATAGCCGTGTTCCGTTTTCAAATGTTCCTATCAGTTTGATGTGAGATGCCAAGTGAAGTGTACAAAACGCAAGAGCATAGTTTTCAGTGTGGAAAATAAATATAGGTGGCGTGTTTATCAAACTAGAAAGTTTATGAGTGAGTAAATAAAAGTGTTTTTAATGAAATAGCTTGTAAACAAAACTTGCTTCGCCTTTATTTTTGCTGCTAACTACATACAACCACTACCCGCCTAAAAGCGGTCTTGCCCGTTGGAGGCAAAAATTTTCATTCTTGTTCATTACCGTTTCATACGCAGACATGGCATCAAATATGAATCAAGGAAATGGTTATTGCTCTTCCAAAAAAATTGACTTATCCAAAATGTCAGCTGATGAAGTATTTGAGCTTTTGGAATCTATATCTGTCAAAGAAGATACCACCGATGATGAAGATGATGAATTGGGATGTGATTTTGATAATGACCACATGGAATTGCCAGGTTTAGCACACCAAATTGATGAGTGCATTGAGTTGCTGGATGTATCTCTTGATAATGAAGCAGCTGAGACATTCAATAACAATTATCAAGTATCGATGTGGAACCATCAACATCGGGTTCACTCACATCAACAGTAGCATCTGCGCCATCTTCATTTTCAACAGAACCATCCAAAACAGAATTATCCACCACCGAGCAAACGACCTCGTAGTCCTCTCCCAGAATTTGAAGGGGATGCTGATATTCCTGACACCAATGCTGGTGGGTATACTGGAACTGTGCCTGAACTTACAGCACAATCAAAAGAGTGCAAATCGATTTAAGGCGCAAAAAGCATTTACAGCTACATAAAAATGAAGTGGTGTTCCGTGGAAATGCAAATCTGCCATCAAGTTTTAACGATTTGGAAACACCTTACCAATGTTTCACGTACTTTTTTACCCAGGAACTTTTTGAAGAAATTGCAGAACAGACAAACTTATACGCTCGGCAGCATGATATTCAAACAACATTTTCAGCCGCAGCTTCAGATATACGCAAATACATTGGCATATTAATATTCATGTCAATATATCGATACCCAAGTGCTGCAGAGTATTGGGGTCGTTATTCTTTTGAGCCGATTCGCACAGCAATGACATCCAAGCAGTTTTATGCGATTCGAAAATATCTACACATTAACGACAAGTCAAAAGAAAAAAAACGGGGCCAACCTGGATTTGACCCATTATACAAAGTTCCACCTTTAGTTAAACATTTCAATGCACGATTTGAAACAGTCCCTAAATTACCTCGATTGTGTGTAGATGAACAAATGTGCGCAACCAAAATGGTTTCTACTTTGCGACAGTTCATGCCAGCAAAACCCCATAGGTGGGGTTCAAACTTTTCGTGCTCTGTGACACCAGCGGATTCTCCTATGGTTTTGAAATCTATACCGGAGCTGGTAGCAACACCATTTTGCCAAATATGCCAGATTTAGGTCCAGCAGCCAATGTTGTTGCACGTTTGTCGCAAACCATCCCGAACTTCGTCAACCACGTACTTTATTTCGACAATTTCTATACTACATTGCGGCTGCTAATTTATCTCAGAAGCAGAGGAATTTACTCATTAGGGACAATTCGCTTTAGTCGAATTCCTAATTCTGTTGAATACGTTGGAAGAGCACACGGCGTAGATTTGACGACTGTTTTATGGACGGACAATAAAAACGTCCGCTTAGCGTCTTCATATGTCGGAATACTCCCTTCCAAGAGCACAAAGGATATGCAGCCATCTAAGGCAACTCGGTTTGATCGAATTAAAAAAAAAAATACGTAGAGATTGATTGCCCGACCATTATACGTGAGTATAACCACCACATGGGTGGAGTCGATCTGATGGATGGTCTGCTGTGAAGGTACCACATCCATTTGAAGACCCGTAAATGGACTTTACGATTATTTTACCATTTCATCGATGTGGCAATGTTAAACGCGTGTTTATTACATAAGCGCATTCACGGCACCTCACACTCATTGCCAAATTTTAGAGCTAAAGTAGCTTCTGTGCTCTGTGCAAATGAAACTCCGAAAAAAAGGACCCGGCAGACCATCACTTACTTCACAACAAGATGTAATGCCAGAGGCAAAACCGAGCAACAAAACTTACACTCCAGAGCCAGATATTCGATTTGATGGTTTGAATCATATGCCAGATTTTCTTGACAGGAGCGGTAAGCGAATGTGCAAAAATAAGGGTGGCAAGTCCGAAACCCAGGTTTTTTGCTGTAAATGCAACTTGTATCTGTGTCTATCGTCAACAAGAAAAAGTTTCCGAGAATTTCATACTAAATAAGATTAATAAAGATTACTTTTGTTAAAGGCTTAAATAAATTTCTTTCACCTTTGTATGTTTTTCTTATATACATATGTGTTTTTTTTTCGTAACAGGGCAGGTCCGCCTTAAGGCGGGGTGACTATTTTGGTACCTAGAACCTAGGATATTGAAAAAACAGGTTTTTTCCCAAGTTAAAATATGTTAGTATGCACGAAATACACCCTTTAAAATTTTTTCTTGTTATATAAAAATTGGCCTATTAGAGGGCTAGTTTTGCCACCTGTCTGTCCGTCTGTTCGTGCGTCACAGCAAATTTTCTTAGAAACCATAGAAGCTAGAAAACTCAAACTTTGTGGAAAGATCAAAGTGGTCATCTCCCAAAAGTTTAGTTCTTACCAAACACTTCATAAATTTTTGAGAGGGACCCCCCTAATAACAAAGTAGCCACTAACATTGTTTCATCAAATGTCGTCGAGTTGGGTATCAAATGAAAGTTCTTGATGAAAACTTAAAAAATCTGAAAGAAAAGTCATTTTATATGTCAAGGGATCCAGGGAGAGGTAAAAGTACCAACATTTTGGGCCCCCCTCCGAATTGGACACCTTGAGCCAAAAAATCTAAAAAAAATCACGGAGATGGGAGTATAAGGGCAACCAATACTTCAGAAATCGAAATTCACTCAACTTGTAGATGTTACATTTTCACCCATAAAATCAAAACTTCTTGAAACTTAGCAAATATATAGACTAAGACAAATATAAGATCTTTATGCTCACGAAATTTTATGGAAATCCAATCATTATCAAGTTATAGCCATTTCAATTGTACGGAATTGCAACAACAACGATACTGGTTGATGGGTGATACATATTTCGAATTGGCCTAGGCACTTTTATTTTCTTGCAACTTTCGTGAAAATTTAAGGAATAGTGTTTAATTTGAATATGTTAAATCGGCCGAGTATTCAGAAAAAATATTTAAGCTGGAAAAAACTGTTGGCTGCAATGTGTTTATGAAGGAAACTGCATCATTTGCATAAATTTGAACGATTTCTTATCCAAGTATTGGATGAATAATTCAAGTCTCCAATTCACGCCATTAGATAACTTGTTTCGCACACTAGGATGGCTACAAAGCCCTACTGGTTGGAGGACTCTCCTATTTAATCAAATTGTTGTTAAAAAGTATGGCATTCGGGAGTTCCAGCTCTCGCTAACAATCGCTATGGGCAATGAGCCGCTTGGATAGACTCGTACATTAATTAAACCAGTATTAAAGAATATAAATCAACAAAATTGTCCTCAACTACGCTCCTCAGAATAATCCTGCAACAACATTATTAAGGAAAAAATAAAAAAATAAAAATTTGTATATCTGAATCGTGCTGATAAGTTATTTGTGTCAATCCATAAAATATTGTACCCCTTGTATAAACAGTTAGCTCATGATAAATATATTGGGTAGTATTGTATTGAGCCCTTTTTGTCACTAGATGGTGTTCGTTGTCATATATCGGGCAATACTAATCAAATTGAGTCAAAGTGACATGTGTTTGAAAGGTGACATTTCAGTCTACAATTTTCATACGGGCAGTTTTGTATTTCGTCATTCGTGTCAAAAGTTGTATTCATTTAAAAATGAGTGAAATTTCTGAAAAAGGTGAGAATGCATCGCAAGCTCGTGAAAAAATTTGTGGTGTATACGGTCAAGATACATTATCACTCGCTTCCGTTCTGGGAATTTTGATCTCAAAGATGTACCTTGCTCAGGTCGACCAATCACTGAAAAAATCGATGAGATCTTACATAAAATTGAAGAACACCGACACATAAGCAGCCATGACATTGCTAAGAAACTGAATATCCATCATCAAACAGTTTTGATCCATTTGCATAAGGCTGGATACACAAAAAGCTCGACGTTTGGGTGCCGCATGAATTAACACAAAAAAATTTGATCGACCGAATTTCTATTTGCGAAACGGTAATAAAACGCAACGAACCCGAGCCATTTTTGAAGTAGATCATTACGGGCGATGAAAAATGGGTAAGATACGAGAATGTCGTTCGACAAAGATCATGGTCAAAAAAAGGTGAATCATCACAAACGACTTCAAAGCCAGGATTGACACCAAGTAAGGTTATGCTGTGTGTATGGTGGGATTTGAAGGGATCTGTTCATCATGAGGTGCTAGAATCTGGCCAATTACTCAATTTGGCTCTGTACTGTCAGCAATTAACCAGATTGCAACAATCAATTCAAAAAGCCGGCCAGAATTGATCAATAGAAAGGGCGTTGTCTTCCATCATGACAAAGCTAGACCACCCACATCTTTAATGACCCGGCAAAAATTAACAGAGCTTGGCTGGGAAGTTTTGATGCATCCACCGTATAGTCCAGACCTTGCACCATCAGTCTATCATTTGGTTTGGTTTCTGCAAAACTTTCTTAATGAAAAGAAATTCACGTAAAAAAGGGACTGTGAAAACCACGGCCAAGTTTTTCGCCGATAAACCACAATAGTTCTACATAGATGGAATAATGGCTCTGCCCGAAAAATGGCGAAAGGTCTTTAAAAAATAATGGACAATATGTACTTAAATAAAATCCGTTTTAAATAAAAGAAATATTCAATCGAAAATGACAAAAAGGGCTCAATACTTTTTAGACTTACCAATATCTCACTTCGTTTATCCAACCGTTTGACTGATAGAATTTACACTTTACATTCTTTACTTCGTTATCTATGATGTACAACGAATCAACCAACTAATGTTCTTTTAAGCCAAAATCGTTGACAGTTGTCAATATGTCTTTGAGAGAGTTTTAGTATATGTTTATATTTAAATTAAATTTTTGGATTCGCGCTATTGATTTAAATTCATGATGACTTGCCTTATTGCTGCGTTATTTGTGGTCCTTAGATTGGCCTCATTTATGAAAGACGGTTTGGCTGAGAACACTGCGCCACGAGTAATAAATGGCACTGCCGCAACACCCGGCCAGTTCCCGTTTATGGTATAAAATTCATGATGGTTTTGAAATAGATAAATAATTTTTTACAGGTTCATATTAGAGGCATTGCTGACATGTATTCATGTAGTGCAGCCCTCATCACAAGCCGGAAAGTATTAACTGCAGCCCATTGTTACAAAAACTTTACGAGGCCTTGCCCTAATTGCGTAAGAATAATATATCACAAAGCTTATATATAAGTACTGACATGAATTATATGTTGACACCTCAACAGTCAAAAGGAATATGCATGGCAGGAGACATATATAAATTCCAAAATAGTCATTCAGCTCGGGCAAGGGAATCAAGAGTAGCAATCAGTTTAGTTCTGCATCCATACTACGTGCAATATAAAATACCATTTGACTTCGCCATTGTTACTGTAGGAATCTTGAGGCACAAATTAATTTTATCACTGTTTATTTGTTTTGCAGGTGTTAAAATCATTTACTATATCGGAAAGCATCAGCACAGTAGCACTCGTAAACTATGATTTAAAAGATGGTGAAGCATGTTTTTCGATTGGGTTTGGTCTTCAAAACGACGTAAACTTGTCAGTTTTCTATAACTTCTAACAGTTGTGATTTTTTTTTCTTCTAGAAATCATCCAGAATACCTGATTTAGCATTTTTCCAAACAAAGGTATTTAAAAAAGGGTGCTCAAGTAATACAATATGCACTGCTTCTCCTTACCAAGCTACTTATTACGCAAGTTTAAAATACGTTAAGTGTTTTTTTATTAATCAAAAATGCTTTCAGGGAGACTCTGGTGGTCCACTGATTGGTGGTACTAGTAATCCGGTTATACATGGAGTTTTGCATGGGTTTGTGAACCAGGATTCCCCAAAAAAAGGCGGTATCCACGCAAGTGTCTATGCAAACCGAGACTGGATAAGGATGAATATGGAACAAACAATCAAGCGATCAGGTGAAGGAAGGTGACGTTTTGATCAAATATAAGCCATCTTAAAATATCTGCAATCTTGTATTGTTCCAGAGCTTTCAAGGATTTTACAGTTTCGTTTGTTTCTTTTATAATTTTCCGGTTGAAAGAAATCATTTATTTATAAAGTCAAACAGTTAGAAAATCGTATTATATTGTGCTTAACTCACATTTGGAAATTGATGTACTTCGCATTAGAAGCTGTGAAATTTTAATTAAAAATTTATTTAGGGCCTTTAAATGTATTTACGGCTAAATACCCTTTTTTCTACGTCTCACACTCGTTGCGTATAAATGTCTTTTTAATTCACTCCTATCAAGTTTTCAACAAATCAAATTAACTTTTTTTAAAGTCAGTCTAAAGCAAATTTTGGTTTTTCTTGGAAAGAGCTTTTAGCGTCGAACGAATGGACCCATAGAATCATATCGAATATTATTTTACTTCGATAAATCAACAAAAGCAAATAATCCAAAGACTAACTCGGGACTGCTTGTATGGAGGAGCCCGACGGCTTTCCTCCGTTGGGGGAGCCCGGGAAGACAATCAATACGAAATTGGCGGCAATCGCCATTAAAAGGAGTTATAACCAGGAAAGCTCCGCAGATGGCCGACGTAAAAATAGTTGAAACGTACAAGAAATATTCGATTTCGACTTAAAAATCAAGAATTAAGACTACGACTACAATCCCTCGAAGATCTGTTCAAGAGAGGGATAAAGACACAAAATGGAGAACTGCTAAAGCAAATCAATAAAGAAACTAAGGCAAAGAAAACTGTAAAACATGCTACCCCAGAAGAAATCTTAAGTGCTGGCGGCACTAACGATAGTCAAAACTATTATGCAGCGCTGGACGGACTACAACAAGAAATGGACGTTGAAGAATGAATTGAAGGTAATTTTAATCAAGATAACGATGGTAATTTTATTCAGTACTTCCAAAATAAAACAGAAAAAAACTGGTCCCAGTTTTGTTGGTTCCTCTCAAAATCTGCCAAAAATGCAAAAAAAGTTTCGCCAATTAACGTCTTCGGTCAAAGCGGAAAGGATATGATTCGGCTATTGGCAGCCGAAAATAAATCAAGCAAAATCAAATCACTGGTTGATTTCAAGTCAGTCATAAATGTGTTAAACTCTTGGAAGGTTCCACAATTTAACGATTACCTAAAATAAAACAAGTTAAAGTAGCAGGAGAGTGCTCCTGCCAGAAGGGTATTGTTAAACAATTAGTAAATCAAACAATATATTCTGCATATCAAAACTTGACCAATATAGAGATTCCATAAATTGAGTTCGTAGAATAATTATGGTTATTATATTTTTATATTTGCCGCTTTTTTTTCAAGTGTTTTGACCCCGTCGCTTGGTTAGTCATGATAACACATCAATATTACAAACCACTTCTTAAATTTTTATCAAAATTCCTACATATTTATAGTGGCTAGATCCGTCGCAAACGTGTATCTCCCTAGTATCACGTGTTAGTTGTTGTAATTGTTAAATATTTAATCAGCTATAATTTAGCTGTTTATTGTTCGATTATTGTGAAATTTTCAGAATACATACAATTGCTTTCAAAAAACTTAAATGGAAGCTTATGGGAAATTTAAGGGTCCCATTTCAATTTTATAGGCAAAAACGTAAAATTTATCGAATGTACTATTATTAACAAACTTGATCGGATTTCGACTTCTAAGGTATTCGTTGCCCTTGTGCTCTTAAAGTCTCAGCTCTGTGATTTTTTCAGATTTTTCGGGTGAAACACAAAATTTTCGTACATTTCCCTCTCCCCTGCACCCCTCAAAGGAAAATTTGTCAGTTTAAGACCTGTTTTGAAAAGCTTTCATTAAGACCTTTCATTTGATTCCCATATTGCATACATGCAATGAAATTTTTTTTTTAGGGACCACTCCCCTATTTGGGCAGACCCCCCTTCGACGGTAGAAAAAAGAATTTACTACTTTACTTGGTACAGATTTCAAATAAGAGCTGTCCAAGTGCCCTTCAACGAATAAGCTACTTGCATTTGAGAGTAGGAAGGTGGGAGTTCCTCCCGAAAAGGGAAGTGAACCAGTGTTATCGGTATCAACGTTTTGGGCAATCAGCTACCAACTGTGCCAGACACTATCGGTGCGTCAAACATAAAGACGTTGATGCTCCCGGTGAGTGCACATTGGCTCAAAGTCAAAGTCAAAAGCATTTTATTCAATACTCACCGTTATAAATTTTTAAGGAATATATAGCAAATTCAAAACAATAACAATACAAAAACTTAATGGCCCAAATGGCGCTCTAAATTTATACGTTATCAGCTAAACACATTTTATCAAAAAAAACTATAGCTAATTCAGATTACCTAAGATTATTACATATTTTATAATTTGAGCGGAAAAAGGAGGGAAAACCAACTTACATTATTCAAAATTATTTATCATTTAAGCAGAACGGTGAACTTTGATCCTACACATAATATGTTCTAACGTAATTCTAATCTAATTCCACCAAAAACATTATCTTATACTTAAAAATTTCTATCGCAATATTCCTAACCTAAGCGTTTAACCTTATCTCTAAACGTAATATAATAAACAGAACATATGCCTAAACTATCCCTGATTTTTAAGACAAATAAACAACAACAACACTAAATGTAGCAATGATGAGCTGAAATTCAAAAACTAAATAACGAAAAACACAAAGACTGGAAATAAACACGAATAATTTAGACATTGTCATTCAGCCGCTAATACCTAGATGGCGCCATCTCAGCTCGATCAGCCTCAACGAATCTAGCAAATGAGCATGTCCATTGAAATCGTTGGTCTCGTGAACTCAAACTCGGAGGATATTTAACTTCTTATTCATGGCCCGTCTATATATGTGATATATTATTGGGACGCCGTCAGAATCAAAAACCTATCGATTCATGTCCAAATACCCGAATGCTTCTAGAGGAAAGAAGCCAGTAGCGAGGCGAGTCGCTATATACCCGTCTGTAGGGTGGAACGTCTGTGAAATCCAAGGGTTTTCACTCACAGTTACAGATTTTGCGATATGATTCCGAAGAAGTTTCAATATGAAGATATCGATTCTACTTACTCATGCAGTTTGATAAATTCTTCTATTCGATATATAATGCTTCCAATCTGCCTCAGGCTTTCTGTACAAACCAGTACATGCACGAAGACATTCCCTTTCGAAAACTCTTAATTTTTCCATAGTACTAGCACTCTGGTTGTACCAGATCTGACATCCATATGTCAAACCTGGTCTAACCAGGGTCTTGTAACAGATAATTTTGACCTTTTGATCAATGTAGTTGGAATGAAAGAGTCTTTGTATGGCCATGACTAATTTTGTCGCCTTATGGAGCATGATTTTGATATGTTCAGTATAGTACAGATATTGATCGAGATGAACACTGAGGTATCGAGCAGAGGATTTATGTGGAACCAGTTCTGAACTACTCTCGCCAGCCATGATGTGGAAATCCTTCCAATTACGTTTCAGGTCTTGACTGACCCCCTGCAGCGTTGTCCGAAACATAATTGTTTCACACTTCTGCGTAATAATTTTCATTCGACAACTGTACAGCTGTACATCATTGAACATTTTTTGGAGATTGCTCTGAGCTATTGTAGCTTTTCGATCAGCCGTATAGATGATCAGATCTTCAGCAAACGCTACCAATGATCGCGTTGGCGAGACGTTAAAATCAAAGCCGTTCAATAGCTTGCGAATGAAGATTGAGAAGAGCAGAGGTGCAGTAACTGTTCCCTGCTGTGTACCATTCAAGACCTTGAATTCGTGCATTGTTGTCAGATTTCCATCAGTTGCAACAAACGATTTCCCGTATAACATATTGCACATCATGGCGACAAGGTGTCTGAGGAATCTTTCCTGAAGGAGTTTAAAAACTAGTCCATCTAACCATACCGTATCGAAGGCTTTCTCCATATCAATTAGACACGTTCTGGGGTTATTTTCGTTATTGCATGTGTTGTCAAATGCCTGGCATAAAACCGAGTTTGCAATCCGGCATCAACTCATATTTCTCAATGTGGGCGTTTAATGCTGAGTTGACCATCACTTCAAACATCTTGCTGATGTTAGCAGCAAGCTGATTGGGCGATAGCTTATGGGGCATGAAGATTCTTTTCCTTTCTTCAAGATTGGAAATACCTCAGCCTTTTTCCACTCATTTGGGATATATGAATTGCTCAACATGTTGTTGAACAATATGGAAAAATTCCTAATAGCAACTTCCGGCAAATATCGGAGAACTACATTTGGTATACCATCAGTACCACACAATTTCTTGTTCTTTATCCTGCGAAATATGAAACACAAGTCTTCATAGCTGACTAAATAATCGACAAAATTGTAGCTTGGTATGAGGTCAGATGTTAATGTTTCATTGAAATGAAGAATTGATTGGCCGTTCAGGCTTGATTTGAAGTCGGAAAATATTCCTTCATTATCCTTCGAAAATATTTGATTCCCTCTCGCAAGGTTTGGTAGATGAACTAAGCCCATGTGTTCCAATCAGGGCAAGTTTATGCAATCCTCCACATATAATCCTGCTTTTATTTTTATCCGGAGTCGTACTATCAATTTCGATACTTCAAGATTCGATACCTTCACTCGAAACTACTTACGGAATATGCTATTCACTTTCACGAAAACGCCATCTAGGTCCTGTGGGCTAATACCTCGCAATTTTTCTGCCCATTGATTGATCAATGGATTAAGTCCTGGACATTCTTCAGATGTAATTTCAACGAAGCCGACAAGGGATGTTTGTAGTCCAAAAATTGTCAATAAATATCGTTGATGCGTATGAGAAGAAGGCTTTTCAATCTTTTCAACCTTGTGATGGTTGGTGTTTCATATCCTTCCATATTGTTTCGATTTCAACGTCAGCTTCTCTAACTTCGACAAATAGACATCTATTTCATCGTTAGTTGGATTCCTTCCATTAGGAACCGTTGAGGAAGCGTTGCCATCATCAGAAGGGGGACATTACTTCTGGTACTCTCGATTGAACTTCTTTTGAAACTTTCCCCAGTCTGTTTTTTTTTTTTTTGAAATTCAACCGATGATTTTCATGCTGATCTGGAATGAGGAAGAGATCATCCCTTTGATGATTGATTTCCATTTCAATTACGGTATGGTCGTTATAGTAAGGAAGCACCTGCAGTTTCCCGTTGAGGACTATTAAAGGTGAATTCAAGTCTTACGTCTGCAATGCAGAGGTCCAAATATGAATTTGTCCTAGGGTATGTTGGGAGCTCCGACCCATATAGATTGCACTTGTATTCAATTTGATTCTCTGTTATCCACGATTTCAGGAATACGCCTCTTGGATTATTGGTGGCATTCAGCCATGGTGTATGCTTGGCGTTCAGGTCACCAGCAAGAATATAATAGCTATGCAGCCTGTTCAATTTGAGTTTGTCAAACAAGGAACTGAGCTTCTCCTTGAACTTGAGAACATTTCCACCAGTTGCATAGGCAGAGATAACGAAGAGTTTATTCCCACCTGGCAGTAAGATTTTGATAACAGACACTTCAAGAGATTCAAAGCTTTTGAATTCGACTTTTTCAATATTTTGCAAACAAAAGGGTCTTCGAACGAATATTCCGGTGCCATCTCCTCCATCACCGTTTACCCTATCGTTTCTTACGAATTCAAAATCCTTGAATGTGCTTGAATGCCATGAATTGAGGTGGGTTTCAGTAAGAAGCAGGATGTCAGGCTTTTGTCTGGCAATGAATTCGAGGAGATAATCACGTCGATGTATAGCAACAATGGAGTTGACGTTGATCGAGATGAGATGAATCCTATCCATGGGAATATGACTAGATGACAAGTTATTTTGAGGCATGTTGGCCTAAACGTTGAGATATGAAATTGATTTTTTCATTTTGTTTATTTATTTTTTCTGAAAGAGATTCAAGCTCTTGATAAATTTTAAGAAGCAGCTCATTATTGCCAGATACATTATTTTGACCATCTGTAGCACTAGTCAGCCTCCTTTTTTTGCAGCCAGTTATTCTTCATCACTCAGAAGGTGTAGAATAACTGGTTAGGCCAGTTTTGACATATGGATGTCAGATCTGGTACAACCAGAGTGCTAGTACTATAGAAAAATTAAGAGTTTTCGAAAGGAAATGTCTTCGTGCATGTAATGGTTTGTACAGAAAGCCTGAGACGGATTGGAAACATTATATATGAATAGAAGAATTTATCAAACTGCTGAAGTGACTAGAGTCGATATCTTCATATTGAAGCTTCTTCGGAATCATATCGCAAGATCTGTGACTGTGATTGAAAACCCTTGGATTTCACGGGTATATAGCGACTTGCCTCGCTACTGGCTTCATTCCTCCAGAAGCTTTTGTGTTTGGCCATGAATCGATATGTTTTTGATTCTGACGGCGTCCCAGTCATATATCGCATATATCGACGGGCCACCGATAAGAAGATAAAATATCCTCCGAACTTGAGTTCACGAGACCAACAGTTCAATGGAGATACTCATTTGCTGGATTCGTTGAAGCTGATCTAGCTGAGACGGGCCGATCTAGGTATTGGTGGCTGAATGACAATGTATAAATTATTCGTGTTCATTTTCAGTTTTGGTATTTTTCGTTATTTAGTTTTTGAGTTTCAGCTCATTATTGCTACATTTAGTGTTCTTGTTTATTTTTGTTAAAAATTAGGTATAGGTTAGGTTTATATTATGTTTATTATATTAGGTTAGAGATAAGGTAAAACGCTTAGGTTAGGAACATTGTTATAGATTTTTTAGTATAAGATAAAGTTTTTGATTGCATTTATTAGAATTAAGTTAAAACATTTTAGGTGTAGGATCAAAGTTCACTGTTGTGTTAAGATGATAAATAATTTTAGAATAGTGTTGGTTGGTTTTTTTCTCCTCTTTCCAATTGAATTTTAAAAATATGTAATAATCCATTGATTTGAATTTGCTATAGTTTTTTTTAAAATGTGATGAATGATAACGTACAAATTTAGAGAGCCATTTGGGCCATTAAGTTTTTAGGGTTTTGTAGAATAATTTTACAAAACCCTACTAGTTTCGCGACCAGTCTGTCCGCCTGTCCGTCTGTCCGTCTGTCCGTCCGTCCGTCCGTCCGTGTGTCACAGCAGTTTTTCTCAGAAACTACTTAAGCTAGAAACATCAAATTTTGTATGCAGGTGTAAAGTGGTGATCTCTTCAAAATTCAACTACGAAAAATGTTTATAAGGTATTTAAGGGGTGCCTCCCCATAAAGGGGAGTGACCCCCCGAAAAAAAATGTCATTGAATGTAGCCAATATGGGTATCAAGTGAAAGGTATTGAAGAGAACTTTTCAAAACAGGTCTTAGTTTGGAAAAATTTGCTTCGAGGGGTGCACAGGGAGGGGAAATATACGAAAAATTTGTGTCCCCCCCCCCTCGCGATTGGACACCTGAGATCCGAAAAATCTGAAAAAAATCAGGAATGTAGCCCTTGGTGAGTACAACAACATCAAATACGTTAGAAGTCGCAATTCACTCAACTTTGTTAGTAATAGTATGATTTATCGATTTTATGTTTTCTTGAATAAAATCTTAACGGTTCCGTTAAATTCAATGAAATTCAGTACGTGGAAGTCTATTTACAAGGTTGATCTATCCTGAAAGTTTCATAAAGATTGAAGTTATAGCCGTTTGAATTTTTCTGTATTACTATGGAACAATATGCGCTGCATTTATTACTATGGCAACATATGGCTATGGATCAACATGCGCTTTTTACCGACTCAGACACTACAGTTTTGCTAGGATTTGCATGAAAATTTCAGGAATGATAGGTGTCATGTATAGCTAGTGGTATCAGTAATCGTAAAACAAAATAGTGGCTGTTTTAAATGCAAAGCTTGAATAATTTTGAGTTATTTTTTCCCAATTCAACGTTTAAGGTGCATGCTTTGAACACTTGATTCAATTTAATGATTGACTGAAGACAAATACCTACAATTAATGCTCATAAGTGAAACAAGTCAAGGCGGTGGGAGAGAGCTCCTAGCAAAAGGGTTGTGTAACCATTCTAGGATTCGAAAAAATTGGCCATTAATCGATGATAGCAGTACAAGAGAGTGGCCCCTGAAAAAAAAAATTCATCAAACGTAGCCGATATGAGTATGAAATGAAAGTTTTCATGGGAGCTTTTCAAAACAGTTGTTAAACTGTCAGTTTTTGCTTCACTGGGGGTACAGGGGGAAATACATGAAAAATGTGCTTCCTCTGTCACGGTTGGACATCTGAAATAATTATCAAGGGATATACTTATGAGTATAACAATACCCAAAACCTCAGAAGTCGAAATTCGTTCAACTTTGTTAATAATAGTATGATCTTCGTATTTCATATTTTCTCCAATAAAATCGTCTTTGACATGTTTCTTGATTTGATTCGATCTGGTGACTGCATTTTGTAAATTGAATACAAAACCCTTCTGACATGAGCGTAGGTCTGTTTACCCAACTTGTTTATTGCTATTGTTTGGATTTTGCTTTACATTCTTTTGAAATTTATAACGATTAGTATGAAATAAAGCGCTTTTGACTTTGACTTTGAAGGTCAAAGTCAAAGCCAAAGTCAAAAGCGCTTTATTTAAAACTAATCGTTATAAATTTTAAAAGAATATAAAGCAAAATCCAAACAATAACAATAAAAAACTTAATGGCCCAAATGGCTCTCTAAATTTGTACGTTATCATTAAACACATTTAAAAAAAAAAACACTATAGCAAATTCAAATCAATGAAGATTATTACATATTTTTACAATTCAATTGGAAAGAGGAGAAAAAACCAACCAAAACTATTTTAAAATTATTTATCATCTTAACACTACAGTGAATTTTGATCCTACACCTAATATGTTTTAACTTAATTCTAATAAATGCAATCAAAAACTTTACCTCATATTAAAAAAGATCTATAACAATGTTCCTAACCTAAGCGTTTAACCTTATCTCTAACCTAATATAATAAACATAATATAAACCTAACCTATACCTAATTTTTAACAAATATAAACAATAAAACTAAATGTAGCAATAATGAGCTGAAGCTCAAAAACTTAAATAACGAAAAACACCGAAACTGAAAATAAACACGAATAATTTAGACATTGTCATTCAGCCACCAATACCTAGATTGCCCCGTCTCACCTCGATCAGCTTCAACGAATCTAGCAAATGAGTATCTCCATTGGAATTGTTGGTCTCGTGAACTCAAATTCGGAGGATATTTTATCTTCTTATCGGTGGCCCGTCGATATATGTGATATATGATTGGGACGCCGTCAGAATCAAAAACATATCCATTCATGTCCAAATACACGAATGCTTCTGGAGGAATGAAGCCAGTAGCGAGGCAAGTCGCTATACTCATATACCTGTCTGTAGGGTGGAACGGCTGTGAAATCCAAGGGTTTTCACTCACAGTCACAGATCTTGCGATATGATTCCGAAGAAGTTTCAATATGAAGATATCGACCCTCGTCACTTCAGCAGTTTGATAAATTCTTCTATTCGATATATAATGTTTCCAATCCATCTCAGGCTTTCTGTACAAACCAGTACATGCACGAAGACATTTCCTTTCGAAAACTCTTAATTTTTCCATAGTACTAGCGCTCTGGTTGTACCAGATCTGACATCCATATGTCAAAACTGGTCTAACCAGTGTCTTGTAACAAATAATTTTGACCTTTTGATCAATGTATCTGGAATGAAAGAGCTTTCGAAGGGCCATGGCTACTTTAAGTGCCTTACTGAGCATGATTTTCACATGTTCAGTATAGTACAGATACTGATCGAGATAAACACCGAGGTATCGAACACAGGATTTATGTGGAATTCGTTCTGAACTACCCTCGCCAGCCATGATGTGGAAATCTTTCCAATTACGTTTCAGGTCTTGACTGACCCCCTGCAGCGTTGTCCGAAACAAGATTGTTTCACACTTCTGCGCATTGATTTTCATTCGCCAATTGTCAGTGTACAGCTGTACATCATTGAACATTTTTTGGAGATTACTCTGAATTATGGTAGCTTTTCGGTCTGCCGTATAGATGATCAGATCATCAGCAAACGCTACCAATGATCGCGTTGGCGAGACGTTAAAATCAAAGCCGTTCAATAGCTTGCGAATAAAGATTGAGAAGAGCAGAGGCGCAGTAACTGTTCCCTGCTGTAGACCATTCAAGACCTTGAACTCGCGCATTGTTGTCAGATTTCCATCAGTTACGACAAACGATTTCCCGTATAACATATTACACATAATGGCGACAAGGTGTCTGGGGAACTTGTCCTGAAGGAGTTTAAAAACAAGTCTATCCAACCACACCGTATCGAAGGCTTTCTGAGACATGGTCCAACACATTGTCCATCATTTAGTTTCCAACAGATGTCTGAGGTTACTTTCGTTATTGCATGTGTGGCCGAATGTCTGGCACGAAAACCAAATTGGCAATTCGGCATCAACTCATTTTCCTCAATGTGGGCGTTTAATGCTCTGTTGAGTATCACTTCAAACACCTTGCTAATGTTAGGCAGCAAGCTGATTGGGCGATAGCTTTTCGGGCATGAAGATTCTTTTCCTTTCTTCAAGATTGGAAATACCTTAGCCTTCTTCCACTCATTTGGGAAATATGAATTGCTCAACATGTTGTTGAACAATATGCAATAATCCCTAATAGCAACCTCAGGCAAATGTCGTAGAACTACATTTGGAATACCATCAGTACCACATGATTTCTGGTTGTTTATCTTGCGAAATATGAAACACAAGTCTTCATAGCTGACAAAATAATCAATAAGATTCAAGTTCGGTATGAGGTCAGATGTTAATGTTTCATTGAAATGAAGAATTGATGGGCCGTTCAGGCTTGACTTGAAGTCGGAAACTTTTTCTTCAACGATCTTTAAAAATATTTCATTCCCTCTCTCAGGGTTTGGTAGATGAACCAATTCAAAATGTGTTCCAATCAGGGCAAGTTTATCCAATCCCTCACACATAATCCTGTTTCCATTTCTATCCGGAGTTGTACTATCAATTTCGATACCAGCCCTATCGAGAAGATTTATCTCATCACAAGTGACTTCAAGATTCGATACCTTCACTCGAGACTTCTTGCGGAATATGCTATTCACTTTCGCAAACACGCCATCTGGGTCCTGTGGGGTAATACCCCCCAATTTTTCCGGCCATTGATTGCTGACCGCACTCCTGAAGTATGACCGGATTAAGTTCCGGACATTCTTCAGATGTAATTTCAACAAAGCCAAAAATCCAAAAATCGTCGATAAATATTGTTGACGGGTGTGAGAAGAAGACTTTTCAATCTTTTCAACCTTGCGATGGTTGGTGTTTCATATCCTTCCATATTGTTTCGAAGTTTAATCTTGGGAACTACTTTCTCAATCGTTTCCTACGTCAGCTTCTCTAACTTCGACAAACAGACATCTATTTCATCGTTAGTTAGATTTCTGTCATAAGGAACCGTTGAGCAAGAGTTGCCACCATCAGAAGGGGGACATTGCTTCTGGTACTTCCGATTAAACTTCTTTTGAAACTTTCCCCAGTCTGTTTTTTTGAAGTTCAACCGATGATTTTCGTGTTGAACTGGAATGAGGAAGAAATCATCCCTGTGATGATTGATTTCCATTAAGATTGCGTTATGGTCGCTATCATAAGGAAGCACCTGCAGTTTTCGTTGAGGACTATTAAAGTTGAATTCGAGTCTTGCGTCAGCAATGGAGGGGTCCAAATATGAATTTGTCCTAGGGTATGTTGGGAACTCCGACCCATATAGATTGCACCTGTATTCATTCTGGTTCTCTGTTATCCACGATTTCAGGAATACACCTCTTGGATTATTGGTGGCGTTCAGCCATGATGTATGCTTGGCGTTCAGGTCACCAGCAAGGATATAATAATTATGAAGCCTGTTCAATTCGAGTATTTCAAACAAAGAATTGAGTTCCTCCTTGAGCCTGAGAACAGTTCCACCAGTTGCATAGGCAGAGATAACGGAGAGGTTATCCCCACCTGGCAGTGAGATTTTGATAACGGACACTTCAAGAGATTCAAAGCTTTTGAATTCGACTTTTTCAATATTTTGGAAACAATAGGGTCTTCGAACCAATATCCCAGTGCCACCTCCCCCATCACCTATTACCCTATCGTTTCTTACGAACTCAAAATCCTTGAATTTCATGGAGTTCCATGAATTGAGGTGGGTTTCGGTTAGAAGCAGGATGTCAGGCTTTTGTCTGGCAATGAATTCAAGGAGATAATCACGCCGATGTATAGTAACAATGGAGTTGACGTTGATCGAGATGAGACGAATCCTATCCATGGGAATGTGACTGGATGACAAACTATTTTGGAGCATGTTGACCTAAACTTTGAAAAACGAAATTGATTTTTTGGTCTTGCTTATTAATTCTATCTGAAAGCGATTCAAGTTGCTGGTAGATTTTAAGAAGCAGCTCATTATTGCCACTTACATTATTTAATTTATTTATATTGTTACCTGCTGGTCCTCTGGCAGCAAGTGCAAATGATAACCCAGGTTTGATGAAGTTGGGAGGTAACAGATTGTGATTTACTTTGGTTTGCTTTGGGGAAAATTTAGCTCTTGCATCTTGATACCGAGGGCATCCTCGGTATGATGCTGGATGACCAAATGTACCGCAATTAACACAATACAATTTTTCTTTTGGCTCCATATGAGCCAATTTGCATTCACCGGGGGCGTGGATATCTTTGCACTTAACACAGCGATAGTGCATTGCACAATTGGCAGCCGAATGACCGAATCGTTGACACCTGTAACACTGGTTGACCTCAGTTTTTTGGAGGCGTTCCCACCTCACAACTCTAAAGTTTAAGTACCTTACCTGTTGGAGGGCACTCGGACTGCTGTCGTTGGAAATTTGGACCAAATAAAATGGTAATATTTTACCTTCTACCGTTGATCTCCTTGTAGCAAAATTTTTCACACACATGAACTTAACAGCTGGTGCTGCTTCCTGCAACATCTCAAGGGGATCAACTGTATTCTCCCCACAGTCCAGGCCCTTCAACAGGAAGGTCTGATTTTTTTCCGCCTTTGGCGTATATGTAAAGTGGGGAGCTTGGACGTAGAGTGCAAAACCTCTCCAGAATTCAAAGCACTTTGTGCTGTCTGTAAGTCAACCAGTGAGCATAGTTTTGATTGTCAGTTTGCCAGCACCCATTCTTTGGATTTCAAAGTCATATAATTTATTTTTGTCTGCCAAAAGCCGAACCATATATTTGCCATTTTTCCCAAATATATTTATTGGTGAGGTTTTTTCCTTCTTTTTATGTTGATAGACGAACCAGCAGTGAAAACTGTTGATTTATTCACCCTATTTTTAATTTTTAAATATTTCATAAATGTGTTATCAAGTTTAGTACAGAAATTTTCAGAATTTGCGTTATCACTAAATCATCTACTCTAGCTAGTGCTGCATAATAATTTGTGCTACCATTTGTTCCACCTGCTCTGAAGACATCTTGATTAGGTTCCCCTTGAGTTCTTTTTGTTTTTTTTTTTCATCGGTTGCTTTGAATTTTATTTCCTTTTCTTTCTATGGCGATTGTCTTTGTTTATTGAAAGTCAATTTGCCAGCTAGCGAATAAATCCTTAGTCTAAGTTCTTCAGTTTCTATCTTGACATTCTCCACATTGTCATTAACTTTAACTATTTTCTTGATCACGTCTACTAATAAAATTTTCAATTTGTCTTTTTCTTCATTGCGCTCTCTTTCGAATCTTCATTTTAACTTTTTCTCGCCCGTCATTGTTGGCGATGGACATGATCGACCTATTTAATGGCTGAAGTCATCGAGCTCCTCCATCTTGTTGCTTTTGCAGCGTGAATTGAGGCAATGTTTATCAACCGGGATCGCCCTTGAATGTCCTTTCGCTTCTCGAGACTTCTTCAGAAGTGGAACTTCAGGTATTCGATAATTGTTCAAATGATTCGACGGAGTGATATTTTCCAATTGAAAAAATTAATTTCCAACTGACTTTTGTAAAAAATTAATTTCCAACTGACTTTAATAAAAAATTATTTAATTTTTAAAATTATTGATAGGAGTGATTAAAAGCACGTCTGTTCGCAACGAATGCTGGACATAGAGCTACCCAACTTGTTCTGCCGTGATTATAACTAGAATGCTTTTGACTGACATTTCAGTTTTTTTTTTACTATTTTTAGCAATCAATCAAAATAAAAATTCAAGTTTTTGTATGTGATTGTTTGGATGCGAGTAAATTTAGTTTTTTTTTGAAGTTACAAAGTGTATTATTTATTTTTAAGTAATGTTTAGTGTATGTACGATGTTGATTTTGGCGGAGAAGTTTATTCTAGGACTGAGCGAGGATAGTACAAAAGTAGACGTTCCACCGATTTTAAATGGAACTGCTGCAAAAACAGGACAGTTTCCGTTCATGGTATAATATCTCTGCAGGTTTTAGCAAGCAATATATCATTACTTCTTAGGTTTCGATTTCTGAAATTGCCCATTTTTATAGTTGCGCTGGAGCCTTAATAACAAGTCGAAATGTTTTAACGTCTGCTTCTTGCTATGTAAATTTCACCATCGGATGTAATGATTGTGTAAAACATTACGAGAAAATTCTACAAAAAGATTAATGTTGCTTTTACTCCCAAATAGCCACTTGGATATTGCTTTGCAGGAGATGTATTCATTGAACAAAACAATAAAACGTCGAAAAGTCGGCAAAGAAGGAATATTGTAAAATACAATACACATCCAAAGTACAAGGCTTTTGACATTCAAAACGCGTTGACAATATTAACTGTAATCAGTTTTGAGTTTTGTAACCAGTAACTGAAATTCTAATTGCTTACAGATCGACACACCATTCTCATTATCCAAAGATGTAGCCGCAATACCATTGGCATTTCACGATTTGAAAAACAACGAATCATGTGTGTCTCTGGGGTTTAGCCTTAAAAATCATGTAACCCTTTGAAAAATTGAACAGGTTTATGAAAATTTTTATTCCATACACGAAAATTTCCAGGGCTACGCAGAGCCGCGACCAGCCGACTTAATATGGTACCGAACAACGGTGTTTGAAAAAGACTGCAATGGGTCAGGAACTTCTTGTGTTGTTCATCCTCGCCGGAGCATATATGTTGTAAGTTTGAAAATGAGTGAATATTTCCGAATTTTCACACAACAAACTTCAGGCCGAATGCGGAGGGCCTCTGATTGGAAGCATAACCGAGCCAGATTTATTTGGACTCTTAGTTTATACGCAAAGTGATCACATGCAACGCATTTCCGATGTCTATACAAGCGTTTTTGCAAATCGAGACTGGATTATAAAAAATTCTGAATGGGATAAACGATCTAGTGTGGGAGGTGCGGAGAGGGAAAGAAACTTTCCAGTTATGATTTTCTGTGCCATGCAGCTTCTGTATTCGTTGTGCTGAATAAAGCAATAAAATAAACCAAATATTTTCATAAAAAGTGAGTTTTCATATTAAATTCAACATTCTTTTCATCCATAGCTTCAACATTTGTAACCGAATTCATTTTCACAAAATACTGCAACTGAAAGAAGAAATAAATAGCTTCCTTTTAATTTGTGTGTTTTATTTTTCTTCTCGAACTCGATTTTCGACCATGATCGTTCGACAGCGATTAATTTATATTGATTTAGATTCCTGCTTATATACTAACTGTAGGTAGGGAACTATACTGAACATGTCAAAATCATGCTCAGCAAGGCACTAACAGTAGTCATGGCCCTACGACGACACTTTCATCACACGAGCACCCAGGATACCGCAGATGGCGGCCGTAAGACATAAGTGCTCGAGGATAGACAGGAGGTGTGTCGACTTCGAAGTGAAATCGAAGAGTTAAAGGCAAGAATTCAAACGTACGAAGAAATGTTCAAGACGGCAAAAAAAGTTCAAGAGAGTGAACCGATACGAAAAATCGATAAGCACGCAAAACAGAAGAAAGCTGCAAATCCAATAATCACTGAAGAGGTATTAAGTGCTGGTGGCACCAACGAAAGCCAGAACTACTTTGCAGCGCTGGATGGACTCCAACAGGATATGGAGGTAGACGAAGGTAATAAAGATGATAATTTTATAATTTATTTAAAAAATAAAAATAATGAAAGTAGAAATAAGGAGAAGAAACCAGCTCGTAGTTCTGCTGGTCCTCCTCAAAAAGTAGCCAAGAATACCGAGAAAGTTCCGCCAATTAATGTCTTCGGTCAAAGCGGAAAGGACATGGTTCGGCTGTTGGCAGCCAAAAACAAATTAACGAATTTCGAAATCAAACGAATTAATTCCGAGAAGCTATCAATTAGAACGAAATCACTGATTGATTTCAAATCAGCGAAAAATGCTTTGAATTCTGGGGAGGTTCCGCACTTCACTTATACCCCCAAAAGCGAGAAGAACCAGACGTTCTTGCTGAAGGGCTTGGACTGCGGAGAAGATACCGTCGATCTTCTTCAGGTTCTCAAGGAAACAGCACCACAAATCGAGTTTTTCTAAGTTAAAACATTCGTGACAAGAAGGTCGACGGTAGAAAAAAAAAATTTAACACATTATTTGGTACAAATAACAAATAAGAGCAGTCCAAGCGCTCTTCAGCAAATCAGATATTAAAATTTCCGAGTGGTGAGGTGGGAACGCCTCCAGAAACGAAAAATCAACCAGTGCTTTCGCTGCCAACGATTTGGGCATTCGGCTGCCAACTGCGCCATGCATTACCGATGCGTTAAACGCAAGGACATGTATGCTCCCGGTGAGTGCAAATTGGCTCAGACGGAGCCAAAAGAGAAATTATATTGTGTTAACTGCGGTGTTTTTGGTCACCCGGCATCATATCGAGGATGCTTCTCATATCAGGATGCGAGATTAAAATCTTTCCCAAAGCAAACACAAATACACCGCAGTGTCTTAGCTCCGAACTTCGTCAAGCCCGGAGTATCATTTGCACAAGCCGCTAGAGGACCAGCAGAAAATGCGGAAAATAGTGTAAATAATGCAAGTGGCAATAATGAGCTGCTTCCCAAAATTTTACGGCAATTAAATTCTCTATCGGAAAGAATCGATAAGCAAGATACAAAAATTAATCTTGTTTTTCATCGTTTGGGTGTTTCAAATGCCTCAAAATAATTTGTCATCCAGTCACATTCCCATGGATAGGATTCGTCTCATTTCGATCAACGTCAACTCCATTGTTACTATACATCAGCGTGATTATCTCCTTGAATTCATTGCCAGAAACCCACCTCAGTTCATGGCACTACATGAGATTCAAGGATTTTGAATTCGTAAGAAACAATAGGGTAACAGGTGATGGGGGAGGTGGCAGCGGGGTATTGGTTCGAAGACCCTATCGTTTCCAAAATATTGGAAAAGTCGAATTAAAAAGCTATAAATCTCTTGAAGTGTCCGTTATCAAAATCTCACTGCCAGGTGGGGATAACCTCTTCGTTATCTCTGCCTATGCAACTGGTGGAACTGTTCTCAGGCTCAAGGAGGAACTCAATTCCTTATATGAAATACTCGAATTGAACAGGCTTCATAATTATTATATTCTTGCTGGTGACCTGAACGCCAAGCATACATCATGGCTGAACGCCACCAATAATCCAAGAGGTGTATTCCTGAAATCGTGGATAATAGAGAACCAGAGTGAATACAGGTGCAATCTATATGGGTCGGAGTTCCCAACATACCCTAGGACAAATTCATATTTGGACCTCTGCATTGCCGATGCAAGACTCGAATTCAACTTTAATAGTCCTCAACGGAAACTGCAGGTGCTTCCTTATGATAGCGACCATAACGCAATCGTAATGGAAATCAATCATCACAGGGATGATTTCTTCCTCATTCCAGTTCAACACGAAAATCATCGGTTGAACTTCAAAAAAACAGACTGGGGAAAGTTTCAAAAGAAGTTTAATCGGGATCACCAGAAGCAATGTCCCCATTCGGATGGTGGCAACTCTTGCTCAATGGTTCCTTATGACAGGAATCTAACTGACGATGAAATAGATGCCTATTTATCGAAGTTAGAGAAGCTGACGTTGGAAACGATTGAGAAAGTCGTTCCCAAGATTAAACTTCGAAACAATATGGAAGGATATGAAACACCAACCATCGCAAGGTTGAAAAGATTGAAAAGCCTTCTTCTCACACGCGTCAACAATATTTATCGACGATTTTTGGACTACAACCATCCCTCGTTGTCTTTGTTGAAATTACATCTGAAGAATGTCCGAAACTTAATCCGGGCATACTTCAGGAGTGAGGTCAGCAATCAATGGTCGGAAAAATTGAGGGGTATTAGCCCGCAGGACCCAGATGGCGTGTTTGCGAAAGTGAATAGCATATTCAGCAAGAAGTCTCGAGTGAAGGTATCGAATCTTGAAGTCACTGGTGATGAGATAAATCTTCTCGATACGGCCGGTATCGAAATTGATAGTACGACTCTGGATAGAAATGGAAACACGATTATTTGTGAAAGATTGGATAAACTTGCCCTGATTGGAACACATTTTGAATTGGTTCATCAACCAAACCCTGAGAGAGGGAATGAAATAGCTTCAGAGATCGTTGAAGCAAAAGTTTCCAACTTCAAATCAAGCCTGAATTCTTCATTTCAATGAAACATTAACATCTGACCTCATACCGAGCTTGAATCTTATTGCTTATATTGTCAGCTATGAAGACTTGTGTTTCATATTTCGCAGGATAAATAACAAGAAATCATGTGGTACTGATGGTTTTCCAAATGTAGTTCTCCGACATTTGCCGGAGGTTGCCATTAGGAATTATTGCATACTGTTCAACAATATGTTGAGCAATTCATATTACCCAAATGAGTGGAAAAGGGCTAAGGTATTTCCGATCTTGAAGAAAGGAAAGGAATCTTCGTGCCCGATAAGCTATCACCCAATCAGCTTGCTGCCTAACATCAGCAAGGTGTTTGAAGTGATACTCAACAGAGCATTAAACGCCCACATTGAGGAAAATGAGTTGATGCCGAATTGCCAATTTGGTTTTCGTGCCAGGCATTCGACCACACATGCAATAACGAAAGTAAACTCAGACATCTGTTGGAAACTAAATGATAGACAATGTGTTGGAGCATGTCCTATTGACATGGAGAAAGCCTTCGATACGGTGTGGTTAGATGGACAAGTTTTTAAACTCCTTCAGGACAAGTTCCCCAGACACCTTGTCACCATGATGTGTAATATGGTTTACGGGAAATCATTTGTTGTAACTGATGGAAATCTGACAACAATGCGCGAGTTCAAGATCTTGAATGGTCTACAGCAGGGAACATGTACTGCGCCTCTGCTCTTTTCAATCTTCATTCGCAAGCCATTGAACGGCTTTGATTTTAACATCTCACCAACGCGATCATTGGTAGCGTTTGCCGATGATCTGATCATCTAAACGGCAGACTTAAAAGCTACAATAGCTCAGAGCAATCTCCGAAAAATGTTCAATTATGTGCAGCTGTACACTGACAATTGGCGAATGAAAATCAATGCGCAGAAGTGTGAAACAATCTTGTTTCGGACAACTCTGCAGGGGGTCAGTCAAGACCTGAAACGTTATTGGAAAGATTTCCACATCATTGCTGGTGAGGGTAGTCTTGAACGGGTTCCACCTCGGTGTTTATCTCGATCAGTATTTGTACTATACTGAACATGTGAAAATCATGCTCAGTAAGGCATTTAAAGTAGTCATGGCCCTTCGAAACTCTTTCATTCCAGATACATTGATCAAAAGGTCAAAATTATCTGTTACAAGACACTGGTAAGACCAGTTTTGACATATGGATGTCAGATCTGGTACAACCAGAGCGCTAGTACTATGGAAAAATTAAGAGTTTTCGAAAAGAAATGTCTTCGTGCATGTACTGGTTTGTATGGAAAGCCTGAGATGAATTGGAAGCATTATATATCGAATAGAAGAATTTATCAAACTGCTGAAGTGACGAGGGTCGATATCTTCATATTGAAGCTTCTTCGGAATCATATCGCTAGATCTGTGACTGTAAGTGAAAACCCTTGGATTTCACAGCCGTTCCACCCTACAGACGGGTATATAGCGACTTGCCTCGCAACTGGCTTCATTCCTCCAGAAGCATTCGTGTATTTGGACATGAATCGATATGTTTTTGATTCTGACGGCGTCTCAGTCATATATCACATATATCGACGGGCCACCGATAAGAAGATAAAATATCCTCCGAATTTGAGTTCACGAGACCAACGATTTCAATGGGGATACTCATTTGCTAGATTCGTTGAGGCTGATCGAGGTGAGACGGGGCAATCTAGGTATTGGTGGCTGAATGACAATGTCTAAATTATTCGTGTTTATTTTCAGTTTTGGTGTTTTTCATTATTTAGTTTTTGAGTTTCAGCTCATTATTGCTACATTTAATGTTATTGTTTATTTTTGTTAAAAACTAGGTACAGGTTAGGTTTATATTATGTTTATTATATTAGGTTAGAGATATGGTTTAACGCTTAGGTTAGGAACATTGTTACAGATTTTTTTAGTATAAGATAAAGTTTTTGATTGCATTTATTAGAATTAAGTTAAAACATATTAGGTGTAGGATCAAAGTTCACGGTACTGTTAAGATGCTAAAGAATTTTAGAATAATGTTGGTTGGTTTTTTCTCCTTTTTCCAATTGAATTTTAAAAATATGTAACAATCTTCATTGATTTGAATTTTCCATAGTTTTTTTTTTAAATGTGTTTAATGATAACGTACAAATTTAGAGAGCCATTTGGGCCATTAAGTTTTTTATTGTTATTGTTTGGATTTTGTTATATATTCTTTTAAAATTTATAACGATTAGTATTAAATAAGGCGCTTTTGACTTTGACTTTGACGTGTTTTTAAATCGCTACGGTCATTAGTTTTAAAAATGAATTAATCTTTCACAAAAGTCAGTTGAAAATAATTGTTTTTAAATGAAAACCATCACCGTCGAATTATTCGAACATTTATCGAATACCTGAAATTTATTTCCTGAAGAAGTATCAAAAGTGGAAAAACGTTCAAATGAAGTCCCGGTTTAAGAACATTTCCTCTAGTCTCGATGCAAAAGCAACGAGATGGAGGAGCCCGATGGCTTCAGCCATCAACCAGAACGATCCTGACCATCACCAACGATGACGGGCTTACAAAAAAAGCTGAAACGAAGATACGATAATAACGTAGAAAAACCGCAAATTTTATCGGTCAACGAGATCGAGCAGTTAATTAAAGGTAAAGAGAAAGCTGACAAGGTTGAGAAAGAAAATTAAGAGCTCAAACTTAGGATCAAATCACTAGAAGCACTCGTTGGAAAATTGACGTACAACACAGCATAAGAAATCAGCATGAAACAAGTTGAGTAAGCAGTAGAGTGCTCCTACCAGAAGGTCTTTGTAAACATCCTAGGGTTAGAAACAAGTTTTCTAATGGCGTGAATCGATAACTTGAATCATTCATCCAATAAGTGATATTCAGATTTACGTGCAGCAAAATCCTGACATAGATTTGATTATTCTCAATGAAATCTGGATTTACCCAGAAGAAGCACGGTTTCACAAAATTGAAGGATATAACGCGGTATTCTCCTACTGACCTGGGAGAGGTGGAGGTACAGCAATGTACGTAAAAAATACAATCAATTTCATTACCAAGAGAGTGACGCCTGATAAGTATAACGTTATAATAATTGAAGTACGCCATGCAGGTAAAAAAATAAAATAAGGGACGTACTACAATCCCAATCGTATGAATGCGCAGGATTTTTGCACAGTAATAGATACATTATTCTCAACTGAAAAAAAATTAATCACAGTAGCGGACACAAACATTGATGTACTAACGGCATCACCAGAAACACGGATTTATAAGGATACGCTAGAAACAAATGGAACGGTAATCATAAACAACAACCAAATTACTCGCCCAGTGTCAAATACCTGTCTGGATCATATAGTAACAAATTATTTAAAAGTCGCTGAAAGCATGACATACATATTTGAGGACTGGCCGGAACTGGATCATCGTGTGTTAAAAATTCCTATTCAATACCAAACCCTGAATAAACAGAAGCCGACCAACAAAACGTTCAGATTTCTAGACAAGAAGCTCTTTAAATCAAACATACGAGAGTTACTGGAAAAGCGGAAGCAAAATAGTATTATTGAGCTCAAAAATATCATCATATCTGCTAAGCAACGTTCTACAATTGAGAAAAAAATCAGGTGTCAACAACGGACTTGGATAACGAAAAAAGTAATTGATGCAAGTATTAAAACAAGTTGGGTAAACAGACCTACGCTAATGTCAGAAGGGTTTTGTATTCAATTTACAAAATGCAGTCACCAGACCGAATCAAATCAAGAAACATGTCAAAGACGATTTTATTGGAGAAAATATGAAATACGAAGATCATACTATTATTAACAATTACCCTATCGTTTCTTACGAATTCGAAATCCTTGAATGTCATGGAGTGCCATGAATTGAGGTGGGTTTCGGTTAGAAGCAGGATGTCAGGCTTTTGTCTGGCAATGAATTCAAGGAGATAATCACGCCGATGTATAGTAACAATGGAGTTGACGTTGATCGAGATGAGACGAATCCTATCCGTGGGAACGTGGCTGGATGACAAATTATTTTGAGGCATTTGAAAGCCTTAAACGCTGAAAAACAATGTTAATTTTCGAATCTTGTTTATCGATTCGCTCCGATAAGGAATTTAGTTGCTGATAAATTTTAAGGAACAGCTCATTATTGCCACTTACATTATTTACACTATTTTCCGCATTTTCTGCTGGTCCTCTAGCGGCTTGTGCAAATGATACTCCGGGCTTGACGAAGTTCGGAGCTAAGACACTGCGGTGTATTTGTGTTTGCTTTGGGGCAGATTTCAATCTTGCATCCTGATATCGGGAGCATCCTCGAAATGATGCCGGGTGACCAAAAACACCGCAGTTCACACAATATAATTTCTCTTTTGGCTCCGTCTGAGCCAATTTGCACTCGCCGGGAGCATGCACGTCTTTGCATTTAAAGCATCGGTAATGCATGGCGCAGTTGGCAGCCGAACGCCCAAATCGTTGGCAGCGATAGCACTGGTTGATTTCTCGTTTCTGGAGGCGTTCCCACCTCACCACTCGAAAATTTAAATATCTTATTTGCTGAAGAGCGCTTGGACTGCTCTTATTTGTTATTTGTACCAAATAAAGTGGTAAATTTTTTTTTCTACCGTCGACCTTCTTGTCGCGAATGTTTTAACTTAGAAAAACTCGATTTGTGGTGCTGTTTCCTTGAGAACCTGAAGAAGATCGACGGTATCTTCTCCACAGTCCAAGCCCTTCAGCAAGAACGTCTGGTTCTTCTCGCTTTTGGGGGTATAAGTGAAGTGCGGAACCTCCCCAGAATTCAAAGCATTTTTCGCTGATTTGAAATCAACCAGTGATTTCGTTCTAATTGATAGCTTCTCGGAATTTATTCGTTTGATTTCGAAATTCGTTAATTTGTTTTCGGCTGCCAACAGCCGAACCATGTCCTTTCCGCTTTGACCGAAGACATTAATTGGCGGAACTTTCTCGGTATTCTTGGCTACTTTTTGAGGAGGACCAGCAGAACTACGGGCTGGTTTCTTCTCCTTATTTCTACTTTCATTATTTTTATTTTTTAAATATAAGATAAAATTATCATCTTTATTACCTTCGTCTACCTCCATGTCCTGTTGGAGTCCATCCAGCGCTGCAAAGTAGTTCTGGCTTTCATTGGTGCCACCAGCACTTAATACCTCTTCAGTTATTATTGGAGTTGCAGCTTTCTTCTGCTTTTCGATTTTTCGTATCGAACCACTCTCTTGAACTTTTTTTGCCGTCTTGAACATTTCTTCGTATGTTTGAATTCTTGCCTTTAACTCTTCGATTTCACTTCGAAGGCGACACACCTCCTGTCTATCCTCGAGCACTTGTGTTTTGCGACCGGCATCTGCGGTATCCTGGGTGCTCGTGTATCTCCGCTTGTTGACACTAGCCAATTTCACACCGTCACTCTTCCCGGGCCCCCCAACGGAGGGGAGCCGTCGGGCTCCTCCATACAGCAGTCCCGAGTTGTCTTTGGTTTTTTGCCTTTTCTTGATTTATTGGTATGGTTGATCGATGCCTTCGACGATTAATTCTTCCCCAATAAAATCAAAACTTGCTTTTGACTGACTCGTACAAAATTAATTCAATATTTTGAAACTGACTTTTGGGAAAAATTAATTAATTTTTGAAATTAATGACAGGAGCGATTAAAAACACGTCTACACGCAACGAGTGCTAGACGTAGAATATTCATTAAAAACACGTCTACACGCAACGAGTGCTAGACGTAGAATCCCGCACTCCAAGCCCTTCAGCAGAAAGGGTTGGTTTTCCTCACTTTTTGGGGTATAGGGGTATAGAATTTAGTGCATTTTCAGCTGATTTGAAATCAACCATCTGTCATACATGAATTAAAGTGGAATTAACTAATTCGTCATGTATCTCCAGATAAGGCATATGTATGTCTTTAAAATTCGTGCCAAAGTAAAAAAACTTAAGCTATTAACACTTAAACATTGATGAAAGGTTGATAATAATATTTATTGAACTATAATTTGTCCAGATTTATTAGTGACTGAAAATTTCAAAATGTAGCCTATTTGGTTCATCTGGTTAACAATTTTTGTTTCTAAAATTATTTGAGATTTTCATTAGATACTTAAAAAACCTTACACAAATCACTAAGCAATTGAATAGTGGAAAAAAGTACTAAAGGATATTCCCTAATTCTGAAATAAATCATGTCTTTAGTCAAATTAAGATTTTCGAAATAGTTTACCTCTCTCCTCCCGATCGTTTATGCTTTCTGTGTTTTGCTAGATCCGAATTCTCTATTATCCAGTCTTTATTTGCATGGACTCCAGAATAAATCACTCCTGCGGTTGGATTTCCGAGAATCCTCATGTAACTCAAAGCTCCGTATATGGCTGGATGATCAAGTTTGTCAATCAGTGGTCCACCCGAGTCTCCCTGAAGCATCACTTTTATTACCAATCAATTATTAGAAACTTTGGTTCTTACGTAATATGCCGCTTTAGAAGGAGTGGCTGTGCATGTAGATCCTGGTCCTACGCAATCTGCTTCGGTTACAGTTGTTTCAAACCATGCCAAATCGGCCTCCACCGCTTCCGTATAATTCTGAAATTGTAGGTTTCGAACATTAATAATTGATAAATCAATAGATGTAAGTCAAAAGTTTCCAAAGGCGTACAAAAATTTGGTCACCAAAGCCAACTGTAATGCAAGATTGTCCTTCACTCAAATCATGAGTTGCCAGAGGTATTGTGCGTACATATTCAGTCAAGGTAAAAGGTTCATCCATCTAAAATCAAAGTGTAATGATTTTGAAGACAACAATTTTCCAAAGTAAAGCTTACTGTTAGCACTGAAAAATCAAACCGAATATCAAATTTATCTCCCACTGTAAAATTTGGGTGCATTATAAACTTTGCAACGTGTCTCATTTGCAATCCCACAATAGCATCTGGCTTGGGTTTGTTAATGTATACTTCTCCAGCAATGCAGGCTCCGATAAACTAAATTTCATAAAAAATAAATTAAATTTATGCCTCTAAGAAAACCAAGCGACTGAGCCTTACCATATCTTTATTCGTAGATCCTTCGGGAAATTCCATATAGCAATGTGCAGCGGTCAATACATTACTAGCAGTGATTATAGATCCTGTACAACTACGATTCAAAAATGCAACAAAAACCTATTTTAGGTGCAATCACAACAGAAGATTATTATGAATAATCATTGAAATTTCAAAAGTTACATACCACATATGGAAACATTCCATTTTTCGCTGCAGTCCCATTTAGAACTCGTAAATTGGGTTTCACGTTATTACCATTAATCATTATGAATAGGAAGTATAAAATTAAACCTGCTGCAATAAATATACGGGACATGGTTTCAAAATCAGCACTAATCAAAAGATATATTTAAAATTCATCCGAATCTTCATTTTAGAGGCACAAAAAGCTGAATTTAGACTAAAGTCAAAGTCAAAGTCAAAAGCGTTTTATTCAAAACTAATCGTTATAAATTTAAAAAAAATATAAAGCGAATTCCAAATAATAACAACACAAAAATTTAATGGCCTAATGGCTCTCTAAATTTATTCGTTATCAGTTAAATACATTTTACCAAAAAAAAAAATCTAGCAAATTCAAACTAATTAAAATCATTATATAATTTATGATTCACTTTTCCAGAATAAATTGTAATTTTAACAAAATGGTGACCTTAAATACTACACCTAATATTTTATAACCTAATCCTAATAAAATTCAATCAAAAAACTTTAACTTATACTTAAAAAGTCTATCATAATGTTCTTAGCCTACGCGTTAAACTTATCTATAACCTAATAAAATAAATATAACATACACGTATCCTATTCCTAATTTTTAACACAAATAAACAACAACACTAAGTGTAGCAATAATGAGCGGAACTCAAAAACTAAATAACGAAAAACACAAAAGCTGAAAACAAACACGAATAATTTAGACATTGTCATTCAGCCACCAATACCTCGATTGCTCCGTCTCAGTTCGATCAGCTTCAACAAATCCAGCAAATGAGTATCCACATTGGAATTGTGGGTCTCGTGAACTCAAACTTGGAGGATATTTTATCTTCTTATCTGTGGCCCGTTGATATATGTGATGTATGATTTGAAGGCCGTCAGAATCAAAAACATATTGATTCAAGTCAAGTCGCAATATACCCGTCTGTAGGGTGGAATGACTGTGGAAACTTTTGCTTCAACGAGCTCTGCAAATATTTCATGCTCTCCCTCAGGGTTTGGTAGATGAACGAATTCAAAATGTGTTCCGATCAGGGCAAGTTTATGCAATCCCTCACATTTAATACTGTTTCCATTTCTATCCGGAGTCGTACTATCAACTTCGATACCAGCCCTATCGAGAAGATTTATCTCATCACTAGTGACTTCAAGATTCGATACCTTCACTCGAGACTTCTTATGAAATATGCTATTCAGTTTCGCGAAAACGCTATCTAGGACCTGTGGGTTAATACTCCTCAATTTTTCCGCCCATTGGTTGTTGGCCGCACTCCTGAGTTCCGGACATTTTTCAGGTGTAATTTCAACAGAGCTAACAAGGGATGGTTGTAATCCAAAAATTGTCGAAAAATATTGTTGAAGCAAGTTTTCAACCTTACAATGGTTGGGTGCTTCATATCCTTCCATATTGTTTCGATGTTTAGTCTTGGGAACTACTTACTCAATCGTTTCCAACGTCAGCTTCTCTAACTTCGACAAATAGAGATCTATTTCATCGTTAGTTAGATTCCTGTCATTAGAAACCATTGAGCAAGAGTTGCCACCATCAGAAGGGAGACATTGCTTCTGGTACTCGCGATTAAACTTCTTTTGAAAGTTTCCCCATTCGTTTTTTTTCAGTTCTACCGATAATTTTTATGTTGAACTGGAATGAGGAAGAAATCATCCCTTTGGTAATTGTTATCCGTTACGATTGCGTTATGGTTGCTATCGCAAGGAAGCACCGGTAGTTTCCGTTGAGGACTATTAAAGCTAAATTCAAGTCTTGCATCAGCAATGCCGAGGTCCAGATATGAATTTGTCCTAGGGTATGTTGGGAACTCCGAACCAGATAGATTGCACCTGTATTCAATTTGGTTCTCTGTTATCCTCGATTTCAGGAATACATCTCATGAATTATTGGTGGCGTTCAGCCATGATGTATGTTTATCGTTTAGGTCACCAGCAAGAATATAATAAATATGCGGCCTTTTCAATTCGAGTATTTCAAACAAGGAATTGAGCTCCTCCTTGAACTTGAAAACATTTCGACTAGTTGCATAGGCAGAGATAACGGAGAGGTTATCCCCACCTGGCAGTGAGATTTTGATAACGGACACTTCAAGAGATTCAAAGTTTTTTAATTCCCAATCCTTGAATGTTATGAAGTGCCATGAACTGAGGTGGGTTTCAGTCAGAAGCACGATAGCAGGCTTTTGCTTAACAATGATGAATTTAGTCTAATTCATTGCATAAAACTACTTTTATATGTAGTAAAACGAGTTTATAATCATTTATGCGTGTAGTATACATATATGGCGGTACCAAAAAAGGCTGAATAAAATATGTCTGATCTGGTTTCAGTGCTTATTGTAAATATCTAGGGATTCTTGTGTGTGGCAAGCATAATTCTAAAGTTTTTAAAATATTTTATAAGTGAAACGTTAAAAAGGGATAATTCTCGGACATTTAAGGTATCAATTTGAACAAAAATTGTAATACTAAGAATTTTACTTTGACGAGACAATGATTTTATTGTGTTAAAGAAAATATTAACGTGTCAAAAATTTTCAGACAGAAATTCGAGCAGTTTGTAAAAAACTTGGAATTTGTCGGAATTCCTGCATGATTTCGTACAAAAAATCAAGAATCAAGAACGCAAGATTCTTACAAACAAAAATTTCAAAAAATTCATTAAAAATGAACTTCATGAAATCAAAAAAGAAGGCAAGAATGCAGTTACAATGTCGGTTCTAAGCCGTAACAATTTTATCTATTAAAAAAAAAAAAAATTTAGATATTGAGCTCAAATTCACTGTGCATGTAATGCAAGCATTATATTTTATGAATGATTTCGACTTTAACATAGACATATGACCTCAACGAGCCCGTTTACAGCGGTCGATTCTTTGGACCCGATTTTCCACCACTCTGGCACACATTTCGACCGGAACGTTGGCAATTCCACGTTGGATGTTGTCTTTGAGCTTGTCTAAACCTGCTGGCTGATTAACATAGACCAGTGACTTGATATAGCCCCATAAAAAGAAATCGAATGGCGCTAGATCGCACCAATAAGGCGGCCATTCGACCGGACAATTTCTCGAAATAAAACGTTCACCAAATTTGCCTGTGTGGCTAGTGGCACTATCTTGTTGAAAACACATATTGCTGATAATAAGTTCATCCAATTTTGGCCACAAATAATCTTCCAACAAAACACGATCGCACTCTCCATTGACGGTAACATGACGGTCGATTTAATCCACGAATAAATGTGGCCCAATTACACCTCCGGTATGAAAACGGCATCAGCAGTAATGTTTTGCGGATGCAGGGGTATATCAAGAAGCACATGTGAGTTTGTTGCTGACCAGTAATGCATATTTTGCTTATCGCTGAAGATAATTTTTCGATGAAATTCTTCATTTTCTTCAAGCTTTGGAGCCCAATTGGAGAAGTTTCGGTGTTTCGAATGATCAAGTGGGTTTAGTTCTTAAGTCGATTTGATCTTGTAACCATGTACGAGTAGGTCAATATTTTTCGCAAAATATGCTACAGAGTCGTTTGAGCTATGCCCAATTCTTGAGAACGACAGGGAATCAACTGATGTGGCTCATTTTGAATGGATGCGCTTACGGCTGCGATAATTTCTTCGCTTCGAGCGGTACAACGCCTTTTCGGCACCGAAACGTCCAGTAGTGAGAATCTAGACTCGAACTTATCCACTATAGCACGCACAGCCTGTCGTAAAAAATCAAGAGAATGTTAAAAAGTTCAAAAAAGCAACGGGTAAATTAGTTTTCTAATCATCTTAAATTACTAATAATGATAAATTTACTTTTAAACATTTTTAATCTATATAATATCTTTTCATCCTTAGCAAGTGTTAACACAATGTTATGGTATCGTTTTTCCTTTTCCCTTAAGGACACTCTTCCTACCACAACCACGAGAAGCGAAATAAGAGAAATGAGCCTGTTTTAAGAGGAAAACATTTTAATTAACAGTGTTTTCTGTTAGTTAACGCATTACACCCGGATACGCTGAATGTAAGTTGCATTTAGGCCTCCTCACAAGTTGTGGAGGTTGAGGTGGTGTTATTCTCCAAATTGGTTTTTTTTTCCAGGGTTGTTCAAAGGTTAGTGCGTTGAAAGTTGGTGGAAGAGAGAACGTTTTTCAGGTGGTGAATTTTAATTTCCAGAAGTGCCATGCGGGTTCAGGCGTGGATATCAGACTCCGGTGTGCCACAGTCTCGCTCGGCGGCCATACGCGGGTATTTTCGGAGGGAGTGGTGCCCACGCCCGTCCTTTGACGAGCGGCCCGGGGACCGGATTCCCCCAGTTGGAGGGGGGAGCTTTTAAGATAATCGATCACTTCTGTAGTGGAGTTACTCGTAGTTACAATGGGACGTGACTTGGAAGAAACGCGAGCATCAGTGGCTGCTTTTGTACCTCCTCCGACCAGAGCATCTATGAAGTTTTTGGCGCCAGCCTTTGTTTACAAAGGTGTTCCTTCAGTCGATGAGCTAAGGGTAGCAAGCAGGATCAGGTGTTGGAACTGTAAAGAAAAAGGTCATATATCTCGCGAATGTCGTCAACCGAGGTGTGTCTTTGGATGTGGATCACTGGTGGTCCGGAAAGCCGTTTGGAACAAAAGAATCCAGTCGGGAACAAAGAAGAGGGACAAACACAAAGATTGAGGAGATAGCAGTGACTTCGGGAGACGCAAGTCATGCTCATTAGGCGGCATAATGTGTACACAAAGGGTAGGGAGCCGCAAGTAGAGTAAGCTATTTGTTTACTAAAAACTACGGAGATAAGCGACCACACTTAAACATTTTGTGGTTCTGGTGAACTCAGGCCCTTCCAATAAGATAGTTGCTCGAGACAGATGGCTGAAAATGCAGGAGCTGAGAGTCAAGTATGTCACTGCAGGGCAGCAAGCAGTTCGTTTAGCCAAAAACGGGCAGTGCCAAGTAGAGGGGCAGCCGTGCATACCATTTCGGTTGAAGGGCAGAACAGAAGTGTTAGTGGTACCCACTTTGGTCCATACATTTATTTGGGGGTTGACTTTTTGAAGTTGTTTGGAGTGATGTTGTATATGCGAGAGAACTGATGGGATTTTGTGTGTAACGCTTTAATGCCAGCGGGAGGTCATCTGCAAAGCAGATCAGTTATAACCAGAGCCGAAAAGGAAAGAGAAAGAGTTTCAGAGTACGGCAGATGGGTTATGTTGTACCAGTCTAGTGGAGTACCTTATCAGGAAGAATTTGGCCCCAATTAAGCAAAGGTATCATCCCGTTTATCCTGCCTGACAGAAGCTCATCAATGCGAAGTTGAACGAAATGTTAACGTAGGGGGTAGTCGAGCCTTCGTCAAGCGCATGGCTCGTACTGGTTCTGTGTGGATTTTAGGAAAGTTAACAAGGTGACCACCCGGGTTGCCTTCTCTCCGTATAAATTACGGGACATGAAATACTTGTCCACGTTGGACACTAAGGTGCCAGTGGCAGTGGAGCCTCGGCCGTATACGGCTTTCACTATCCCACGTAGAGGTTTGTTTCAGTTTAGGAGAATGCTGCTTGGTTTATCAAATGCACCGGCTACCTGGCAACAGCTGATCGACAGGGTATTGGGCCCAAAGATGGAGCCCTTTGTTTTCACTTACCTGGATGAAATTATCATAGTGATCTTGACATTCAGACAACATCTAGAGATCCTAACCGAAGTATTCAGACACCAGAGGGAGGCTGGGCTGAAGTTATCACGTGAAAAATGTCACTTTTGTCTATCTCAGCTAAAATAACTTGGCTACGTCGTTGAAGAGATCGGCTTAAATGTGGATCCTGAAAAGGTAGAGTGCATGATAAATATACCCTGGCCACGTTCGATAAAGCAGATCCGGCAATTGCTTGGGATGGTGTTGTCGTATTGGTGGTTTATACCGGACCATGCATCTTTGGTAGCCCCGTTAACAGACCTGTTGCGGAAAAATCGTAAATTTGCCTGAACGACACAATGCAAGTTAGCTTTTGAGTGCTGCAAAATAAAGTTGGCGTCAGCTCCAATTTTGACTTGTCCAGATTTTAATCTCTTGTTCAACGTGCAGACGGTCACCTCAAATGTGGGACTTGGACCAGTATTGCGGCAGATGTTTCCGGAGGGGGAGGAGGTCATCTGTTATTTTTGTCATGCTCTGACTAAGGCAGAACGTACTCGTAAATATTCTACCACCGAAAGGAATGTTTGGCAGTTCTTTGGGTGATGGAGAAACTTCGGTCGTATATTAAAGGGTCTCATTTCCGGGTGATTACGGGCTATCACTCCCTGGTCTGGCTCAACAACTTAAAGGATCCAATGGGGAGACTATCTCGATGGGCTGCTTGTCTACCAAAATTTGAAGGCCACGGATGTCTGGTGTGAACGGATGAAAGCTAGATTTCACGACAACGGAGAATTAAATACCAACTGGAGGGTAAAAGATGGCAGGCTGTGGAAGCATATACCAGGGTGTTATCCCGAGTTAGAGGGGATACACGCGTGGAAGGAATTGTTGCCCAAATTAGAAAAACGGAAGGCTCTGCATCATTGTCGTGACCACCCAACGGCGGGTCATATGGGAATTGATCGGATAATTAATCGGTTGATACAGTCTTATTATTGGTCAAAATTAGCAGTAGACGCTTGTTATTATGTGTGGAAATCCAAAATTTGTCAAGCGGTTAAAGTGGAAACAAGGCCCAGGCTGGGCTTATGGTTTGGCGTAAAACACAGGCATTCCAGCCTTGGGAAATGAAATGCATTGATTAGTGGGGCGTTTTCGGTGGTCTAGCCGTGGACATGCTACATTCTAACGGTACTTGATTATAACAGCAAGCATTCGCTGCTGTTTCCACTGTGGAAGGCGACAGTAAGAGATATTTGCCGTGTATTGCAGGAGCAAGTGTTTCTGCTCTTTTGGGTGCCTCGATGGTTAGTTTGCAAAAATGGGGTCCAGTTTTGGGGAAGAGAATTACAATGGTTCACCAAGGATTATGTAACACTCATTAAATTCACAGCGCTGTATCATACACAGGAAAATCCAGCAGAATGCCGAAATCAAGACATCAAGTCGATGGTGTGGTCATGCACGATAGAAAATTAGCGTATTTAGCAACAAAATTTAACTCATATTGCTTGCGCCTTGTGGAACTATAAGCACAAGGTAATGAAAGTCTTTCCATACTTTTATAATTTTGGAAGGAAGATGATAACCTTTCGTGTTTTTATCGAAGCTCCAGGAGATTCACAGGTGGAGCAGAGTCTAAAATCCAGACCAGCGAAGCTGGAAATGGATGCAGGCAGCTGCGAACCAAAGTGACGAAAGATACAATCTCCGGAAGCGTAACGTAGCCTATCGAGTGGAAGATCGTGTCTTGAGGAAGAATTACCCAATTTCTGCTACGGCCAAATACTTCTCCGTTGAACTAGCTGCCGAGTATCTGGGACCTTATCGTATTGAGGAGAAATTGTCTGGATTGACATATCGTCTCCCTGATGTAGAGGGAAGAGACGAAGGGGTCTGGCATGTCAAAGACCTTAATTCCTAAGTGGAATTGTCACGATGAAGGATTTTAATTCAAATAAATCAGACGTGGTGTCGAATCAAACCTCGGGGGGCGATAAACTTGCGGATGCCACGAAATATAAGCACATAATAGTTGATTATAGAGCTGAAAGCAATACCTTAGCTGTGGAGTGTAGATTCGTACCTTTTTCTCTTCTTCTCTTAGGCGCAATTGGTTTCGTCTTTTCTTTATTAGTCCTTTTTCTACTGTATCTTGAGGTCCTTTTTTTTCAATCCATTCTACTTGTTTGGCTTTTTTTCTTTTTTAGAGTTTGATACTAAAATACAAAACCCTATTGCAATGACAAATAATGTCCGTCGGTCTGTTCATCCGTCCGTCTTTATGTCACAGCAATTTTTTTCCGAAACTATAGGAGCTACAGCCACGAAATTTTGTGTAAAAATCAAAAATTGCAACTTCTTGAAAGTACAGGGATGAAAATTTTTTCCAATGGTTTTAAGGTGGTCACCCTATATAGGGAGGTGACCTTTGAAAGAATAATTTTTACCATTAATAGTCGAATAGGATGTCATTAGATAGGTCTCAATCAAAACTTTTCAAAATAAGTCTCAAAATTGCCTTAGAGTTACTGTGGGGGGGAAGGGGAAATGTACAAACTTTTCGCGTACCCCCCTGTTGATTGGACACCTTTCATCTGAAAAATCTGAGAAAAAATCATACCAATAGGCCTTGATGAGTACAACAACAAATACATGAAAACTATAAAATCACCAAACTTTTTTAGTAATAGTATGATTTATCGATTTTACATTTTCTTGCATAAAATCTACACATTGACTTTAAATTCAATAAAATTCAGGAGACAAATGGCGACTTATAAAATTAACATGTACTGAAAGGTTCACAAAAATCAAATGGTATTTATCGAAGTAATAGCGGTCTGAATTATCCTGTATTACTATGAAACAATATGCACTGTGCAGGTATTACTATGGAACGGTATGCGCTTTTTACAGACTCAGATACTACAGATTCGATAGGATTTACATGAACGTTTCAGCAATGATAGGTATCATGGATATCTTTGAGAATTAGTTCAGCTAATGGTATCAGTAATCGTAAACCAAAATAGCGGTTACTTCAAATTATAAGACTGGATAAATTTGAGTTATTTTTCCCCAACTTCAACATTAAAGATGCATGCTTTTAACACTTGATTCAATTTAATGAATGACTGAAGATGAGTACCTACAATTCATACACATAGATGAAACAAGTCGAGGAGGCAGGAGAGAACTCCTAACAGAAAGAGTTTTAACCATTCTAGGGTTAGAAAAAAAATTCGGATGGCATGAAACGATGATTTGAATTATTCAGCAAATACATGTTTAAGAAATCGTTGAAACTCATCCAAAAGATGCAGAGCTTCGTCCTTAAGAATCCTCTCCAAATTTCCAGATGCGATGAATAACAAAATCACATTTAAGATTCAGGTCAATCAATGACTTTAGTAATATTGGAATAAAATTTTGGCTGGTTAAGATGGAGTTTTTTTCAAGCAAGAATATATTTGTTGTGTAGATCATAAAAGTTTTTCTTGAATTTATCCACATACTCGTAATACGAGTATAGGTTAAGTACAAAGTCCTTTTGACATGAGCGTAGTTCTGTCCACCCAACTTGTTTTAGTTTTTTTGGATTTTTCTCATTTACAAATGCAAGAAGGGTCGTTTTTTTCTGCTCCCTATAGCAGAGGCATTGGAAGGAAATAAGTAAGTCGTTGAGATTTTTCTGGCGCAAGGCTAGGAAATCGGAGTTATATTGGTTAAAACAAAGAAATGAAAGCTAGTTTATAATGGGTAGTAGTTAAACCTTTGGAGGCGTTTAATTGGCACTTTGGAAGTCGAAATTTAATTTGTGGTAATCGTCATGGGATCAGTTCTGTACTGGCAGATTGCTTCTGACTTTAATTCTATTTTTTCCTATTCTTCTTTCCTTTTTTCTTCTTTTTTTCCTTTCTCCTTTTCCCTTCTCCTTGAACGCTTTATTTTTCTTTTTCTCCTAATGATGTAAGATCAGCTTATAATTTTTATTCCTTCTGTTGGAAAAACATAAAAGAGAGAGTAGAAAGGCAATTAGTTTCTATGCTATGTGCATATTGATAAAAAATATGGCGTAAGAACTCCTTTTTTTGTTCGTTAAACAAACTAACCAAAATGTAGGAGACCTAACTTAGAGTTAAGCAGCGAGTTTAGAGGGAGTGACATATAAGGGGTGTAACTGAGACTGTGAAATTAAGAACTTCCAGGGAAACTGTAGGATACACTAATAGTCAAGGAGTTTATTTATGATAGTAGTAAGTTCAGCAAACATTTAATTTCAACAATCTGGCCATCGTCTCCTCAACATCAAGTGGATGACTTCTAAGGCCATATAGGTATACAGGTAGGTTAGTGTAAAATTAGATGTTAGCACTCAAGCAGTTTTGGTACATGAGAGCAAAGTCCGCTAAAAGTAAAGGAGGAATGTTACGGTATCGTTTTTACTTTCCCTTAGGAACACTCCTCCTACCAGAACCACGAGATGTAAAAGTAAAAAAAATAAGCCTGTTTTAAGGGGAAAAAAAATTTTTGATGTATTTTCTGCCAGTTGAAGGAACACACTCGGGCGCGCGGAATGCAAGTTGCATCAGACGTTGAAGCCTCTTCACGAGTTGTGGAAGTTGAGCAAGTTAAGTTTGTGGTTATTCTCCAAATTCGTTTTTTTTTTCAAGCCGGTATAGGTCTTCTGTAGGGTTGTTCAACAGTTACTGCGTTGAAATTTGGTGGACGAAAGTAAGTTTTTCATGTGCTGAATTTTAATTTCCAGAAGTGCCGTGTGACTTGAATATCGTGGATACTCCGCCGTGCCACAGTCTCGCTCGGCGGCCATACGGGGGTTTTTTGGGAGCGTGTGGCGCCCACACCCGTCCTTTGACGAGCGACTCCAGGACCGGAGCCCAAGTCAAATTTATTTGCAAAATACTTTTATTAAACAATATTACAAATGACGAAGTGACAAGTGATTGAGCCTACTTCGCATTCATAATGTCTTAACGTGGCATTATGTTACAAAAGTGAATGCGGCAATTTTAAATTTCTTACAACACACCCACCAAATTAGGGCCGTCACTTTTTTAACTTCGACATAATTATACAAAAAGAATACATTTTTTTTTGTCTTAATGACAGGTCCAGTATACATAAATATATATATATATATATATATATATATATATATATATATATATATATAGATAAATATATATATATATATATATATATATATATATATATATATACAGGGTTATCCGTTTCGTGGTAAAAAAGTATAACCCTGCCATTTGACACTTGTCAGAATTAAATGTCATCCAAAGCGTGTTTGTTTTTTTAGTTGAAGTTTGCTAATTAGAAACATCGATCGTTTAACAGTTGAAGAACGCGTGAAAATTATTAAACCCTATTATAAAAATGCTGATTCTGCTGTATCAACATTTAGGGCTTTATGAGCCGATTACGGTCGACATAATCGACCTAAACAGCAAACAATTTCGAACACAGTGAGAAAATTTGAAGAGACTGGATCGGTTATTAATATTGCAAGGCATGTGCATTATCACAACATTCGTTCTGCTGAAAATATCGCTGTCGTTGCTCAAAGTGTGGAGGAGGACCCGAATTTGTCGATTCCTCGACGTGCTCAACATTTGGGCTTGTCTTACGGCTCATTGTGGCGGATTTTGCATTTGGATTTGCATCTCCGTCCGTACAAAATGCAACTCACTCAAGAACTTAAGCCTCAAGACCATACACAACGCAGAATGTATACGATTTTTCGAACAAAATTTTCTTTAGTGATGAGGCTCATTTTTCGCTCATTGGTTACGCAAATAAACAGAATTGCCGCATATGGGGCTCTCAAAATCCTCAGGTGATCGCAAAAAGGCCTTTGCATACGGAAAAAGTAACCGTTTGGTGTGCATTATGGTCTGGAGGTGTTATTGGCCCATATGTTTTTGAAAACGATCAAGGAAGAGCCATTACACTCAGTTCTGACCTCTATGGACGGACGTTAACCGATTATTTGTGGAGAGAAGTTGAATATTTTGATCTGGAGAACATGTGGTTCCAACAGAATGGAGCCACAAGCCACACAACACAGGCTAATCGAGCACTTTTGCAAGAGTAATTTCCAGGACGCGTAATTTCGAGATTGAGTGATAACAATTGGCCCGTAAGATCCTGCGACCTAACACCTTTGGATTTCTTTTTAAAGGGCTATGCGAAAGATTGTGCTTACGCGAACAATCCTCAAAATCTTGAGCAAATGAAAAGCAATATTCGTGAAGTTATGGCCGAGATATTGCCGGAAATGTGCCGAAAAGTCATTGAAAAATACCTCAAAAGGATCAAGGCATGTAAGAAGTCTCGTGTAGGACATTTGAATGATGTTGTGTTTCACATATAATGGCAAGGCTCAATCTTCATATTGAATTCCATCTGAATATTTTATGTGTTTCCTTTTGCTTTACTTGCTTTACTTACACAAGCGTAAAATGGATAACCATATATATATATATATATATATATATATATATATATATATATATATATATATATATATATATATATATATATATATATATATATCCTCCTAGAATTTTTCAAATTTTTTGTCTCAAAGGTGTCCTATCGCGAAGGGGGACACAATATTTTGGTACACTTTGCCTCCCCATGGACTCTCTAATGCATAAAATCACTCTTTGATTTCAGATTCTCAAAGTTCTTATCAAGACCTGACTTCCTATGATGCCCGACTACCTTTAATTAAAAACAAATTTTTAATGGCCACTTCCTTATAAGGGGGGAAAAATAAAATTTTAAAATGTTTTATAAGACTTTACGTTTTGAAAGACCTTCACTTCTGACCTTTCCACAAGGCTTGAGCGTTCAAGAATCTATAGTTTCTGAGTAAATTTGATGTGACTCACAGACAGACAGACGGACGGACAGACAGGTCACGAAACTAGTAAGTCTTTTTAAAAAGTGCTTTACAAAGACCTAGATAGGCAGAAAAATGCTCAAAAATTATTTTTTTGTAGTTTTAACCAAACCTTTCAACAGATTTTTATGAAATTTAGCAGTTTGGCAATAACTTTAAGTATTTAAATAGTTGTGTAAAAAAACTAAAGATCAAGTCTCAAAAAACAAAATGGCGGCTGAATGAAGCTCGAAATTTCAAAGGCTTCTAAAAGTCACATTTTTCATCCGATGTATATAAAACTGAGTTCTAAAATTTTTGACATTTTTTTGATCATCTATGGCGGTGGTCCAAATATGAAATTTTTCCAGATATTTGTGGCCCTCTAGCGGCCACAATTTCCAATGCATTTTGATGAAATTTTTAGAAGTTCTTGTATTGTGCAAAATCAGATGAAAAAGAAATAACTTGAAAATTTAAAGTCTAATATTTTTAGCTGCCATTTTCACTAAAATGTTAACCCTTTTGTCGCGTCTAGAGTGAAACTCCGATCTGAACGAGGTTTGGCACATTAATTCATGAAACCCTAAGACACAAATATTTTCCAAAATCTAAAATTAATTAAATGGGGGTCCAACCATTATGCACGGTGATAATTGTGAGTCACACCTTTACTCAAGTTTTTCGCCCTTAATTTGAAATTTCTTTATTTCAGTGTTTGACAAATTCAACCATGGAGAGACACACAATTGAGCAGCGCGTTAAGGTTGCTGAAGCCTTTTACGAAAACGGGCGTTCAAATCAAAATGCATTTCGTGCACTTTGTGATTTTTTTGGTCAGCATAATCGACCAAATGTGTCCACAATCGGGAGAATTGTGCGCGAATTTCAGCAAATCGGGTTTGTAAGGAATGCTTGTGCATGCTCGCTCCGCTCATTCTGCGGAAAACATTGCTGTTGTTCGCGATAATGTGGCAGAAGAGCCATCAATTTCAACTCTTTGTCGTGCCCAACAATTGAAGATCTCATAAACATTGCTGATGCAAATTTTGAAAGAAGATTTGAATTTACACGCTTACAAAGTACAATTGACCCAAGAGCTGAAGCGTACTGACCATTTCATGCGTCAGAAGTACGCCAAATAGTTGGTTTAACAGACAAAAGGGAATAGTGACTTTACAAAGAAAATCACCTTCAGCAATGTGGCACACTTTCACCTCAGTGGATTCGTTAACAAGCAGAATTGCCACATTTGGGCAAATGAGAGTCCACGAGTTATTGTTGAAAAGCCGATGCATCCACAAAGAGTGACTGTTTGTACGGTTTATGAGCTGGCGGCGTCATCGGACTGTACTTCTTCGAAAATGAGGACTGCCAAATGGTGTTCACTATTGCAAGATGCTAACGGACTTTTTGTGGCCAAAAATTGAGGCTATGGACCTGGCCAATATGTGGTTCCAACAGGATGGTGCCACTTGCCACACAGCCAACAAAACAATGGTTCCTTTGCGGGATAAATTCAATGGCTGTGTTATCTCACGTGGTGGCGATGTTAATTGGCCGCCACGATCATGTGATTTGACACCGTTGGACTTCTTTCTTTGGGGATATTTAAAAAAGAAAGGGTACGTCAATAAGCCAAGAGCAATTTAAGAGCTAAAGGTTGAGAGAATTCTGCACATTAACGATATTGAACCTCAATTACGTCTCAGAGTCATTGAAAATATGGACCATCGGATAGAAGTTTGCCACCGTAGCCATCGCGAGCACTTGGGCAATTTTTTGTTTTAAACATAATCGTCATAGTTTATTCTATTATAATAAAAAGTATTAACATAATTCTCTGAACACTTTTTATTTTACTTACAGTTAACATAGTGCATTTTGGTTAGACCACCCTTTACATGCATCCGGAATGCCGACCCCCAAAGGTCAGAAGGTAAGCGCAATTTGCTATTGTAGTAGCAACTAATATAAGTAATGAATATTTTTCATGGAGACGTTTTTGATGGCGTGGAATATGTGGGGGGTGTGGAGTTAGTGTGATTTAGCACCTTAACTCCCTCATATCTGTGAGTACTTCAGTACTCATCTACCTTCCTGAGCCAGGTTCAGTCATTATGTGATTATGAAAAATAAAATTTACGGAGTTATATGCGGGATAGTTGGGAATTTTAGTTCATCCCTGTTCCGTACAGTTTGAAGAAATGCCAGGGTACTATTAGAATAGCTGTCAATTGTGTCAAAGAGTTTCAGTGCCTTGTTAAGTACGTATTTTTCAACCGTCTCAAGTCTTATATCCTTGTATATGTACCATGGAATTCTTAAAATTTTCCTAATAATTCTATTTTGAAACGACTGGAGTGCTTTTTTGTTAGTCTTTGTTCACTGGTAGAAAGCAGAATTATCGTATAGTAGCGTCGCTCGTATAATTTCTTTGTATATGAGCAATCGATTTTCCAGGCTGTCTTTTGTATTTAATGAGTGAAAATAGAGAGGAGGGAAGTCTAATGAAGTGTCCTCGTCTATTTTGTATGTGTTGTTTCCATGTGAGGCTTCTGTCAAATGTAAATTCAATGTATTTAGCCGTTGGTGTCCAGTCTATCGTTTCATTGTCAACGATAAGTCCCTGTGGAGTTCATAGTATTTTTTGTGTGATAAATAGGGCCTATGTTTTACCAGAATTAATGTAAATTTTCCAATTACGAAAGCATTCCAATAAAATATTTATTGATCGTTGCAAGTTTGACATGAGGACTCCTGCTTGTTGCGCTGTAATAAACATACAGGTATCATCAGCGTAGAGTGATAATTTTACTTTTGGAGGCAAAGTGGGAAAGTCTGCAGTAAATATATTGTATAGGACCGGTGAGATGGATGAGCCCTGAGAAACTCCCACACCAATTGATCTCATTCTTGAGAGTTGTTTGTCAATTCTTACATGGAATGCTCTGCCTCCCAAGGAGGAGCCAATTATTAAGTGAGCTGTAGTGGCATATTAAATTGATGCATTTTGAAGATAAGCCCTGCCTTCCACATTTTATCAAATGCCTTAGTTGTGTCAAACATAGCGAGACCTGTTGAATTTCTGCGATTTAAGCCAGTTCTGATGTGTTGAACGACTCTTACTAGCTGGAGTTTAGTAGAGTGTTCAGCTTTGAATCCATTGTTTTCTTCCAGTATAACAAGTTTGTCCGATACAACCTTATTAAGTCAATGCAGAATCATCCTTTCCGCAACTTTGACAGCGATGAGAGGAGACTGATGGGTCTCCAGTTTTGTGGAGATTGTATGTCCTGTTTTGATGGCTTAACTTGCAAGTGTTTATACAACAGACCATTTTTAGGGGATCTCAAATATTTTTACAATACCCAACTAAAATTGCAACTTGTCTGTTCATCCGTCCGTTCGTACGTCAAAGCAAGTTTTCTCGCAAACTACACAAGCTGGAGTAATGAAAATTTCTCCGTAGGTCAAAAGTGGTGCCCTCTCAAAAGTTGCAATCTCCTTATACAGGGGTAACTTTTGAAAAAAATGTTTACGTGACGAGATTTCTTATCTCATGCTCAACAAAATTGTTTCGAACTTGTTTCAACTAGTTCATATATGGGAATGTCAATTCAATTCTGCTTGGAACTAGGAGGCTTCTTAACGAATAAGCAATGACTTCGGAAGGCATGGTTTGCTGCGATCGGCCAAATAATTTTATGCATTGTATCAGTGTGAATTCAGCTTTTTATGCGTTGACATCCACAAAAGAAATTTAAATTGAATTTTAAACATATTTTTAGATGAGTAAAAATTTTGAAACCATGTTCCATAAAATTCTTGTACCAGTTTTAATGTTGTATTTTCTACTCGTAATGATTAACGGTAATAATGTAACACCCCAACTACGAATTCTAAATGGGACTGCAGCGAAAAATGGAATGTTTCCATATGCGGTAAGTGTTTTGTAACTTTTAATGATCATTCGTATTCAATCGTATGTTTTCCCTTGGGTCTATCATAGGTTTTTGTTGCATTCTTGAATCATAGTTGTACAGGATCTATAATAACCGCTAGTAATGTTCTGACAGCTGCACATTGCTATATGAAATTTCCCGAAGGATCTACGAATAACGATATGGTAAGGCTTTAGCGCTTGAGTCCCTTAGTGAAATAAAATTCATTTTTTATCATATTCAGTTTATTGGAGCGTGCATTGCTGGAGAAGTATACATTAACAAACCCAAGCCAGATTCTACCGTGGGAATACAAACGAGGCATGTTGCGAAGTTTATAATGCATCCAAATTTTATAGTTGGAGATAAAGTTGATATTCGGTTCGATTTTGCAGTCTTAACAGTAGGACTTATTTTTGAAAACTGCTTGCTTAGAAATCACATTCTTTGATTTCAGATGCTTACCCCATATGACTTTTCTGACTATGTACGCCCAATAAACCTAGCAACTCAGGATTTGAGTGAAGGACAATCTTGCATTACACTTGGTTTTGGCAACCAAATTTTTGTATGCCTATGGACATTTTTGAGATCTATTGATTTAATTAATGCTATAAAGCAATTTTTTTCAGAACAATACAGAAGAGGTTGAGGCCGACTTGGCGTGGTTTGAAACTACTGTAACCGAAGTAGATTGCGTAGGACCAGGAACTACATGCACAGCCACTCCTTACCAAGCCGCGTATTATGTAAGGATAATATTATGCTACTATTTATAGGCCATAAAAATGATGTTTCAGGGAGACTCGGGTGGACCATTGATTGACAAACTTGACGATCCGGTACTATATGGAGGCTTGAGTAATATGAGGGTTCTTGGAAATCCAACCGCTGGAGTAGTCTATTCAGGGATCCCTGCAAACAAAGACTGGATAATAGAGAACTCAGATCTTGCAGAATATACAAAGCATAAACGATCAGGAGGGGAGAGGTAAATCATTTGAAATGTTTTGATTTGACTAAAGGCATGATTTCTTTCAGAATTAGGGAATTCTATTTGACAATGTTTCCTGCTATGCAGTTGTTTAACAATTTGTATAATGCTTGCTAAATATTCAGTAGAAATCAAATTATTTCCAAACAAATGTTAGGAATCAACTTCACGAGACAAGCATGATTTATTTTAAAATTTCTAGTCCCAAACAAATATGAACGAGCCACAGTTAATACAAATTGTACTCAAATAAGTTTTATTCTAGTATTTGATAAATATTTGATTGACTACTTATTTTGCTTTATTGGACGCTAATTTATTACTGGTCAGTTTCTACTAGATCTATGAACGAAACCATTGACATGCTTTGCAATCACCATTGAAAAATTAATTCTATATATTTTTTTTTATTTTTGATCCTCATTTCTTAAAAATCCAGGGATAAGAGTCAATCAGCTCTACGACTGTCTCTCTAGCACCTGTTATTTTCGTCTACAATATGTGGTGGTACAGTATGAGGATATCAAAGTCAAAGTCAAAGTCAAAAGCGCTTTATTTAATACTCATCGTTATAAATTTTAAAAGAATATAAAGCAAATTCCAAACAATAATAATCAAAAAAAAAACTTAATGGTCCAAATGGATCCCTAAATTTGTACGTTATCATTAACTCATTCCATACAAAAAAAAAACTATAGCAAATGCAATTAATTACGATTATTACATATTTTCAAAACTCAATTGTAAAAAGGAGAAAAAAACCAACCAACACTATCCTGAAATTATTTATAATTAAAACACAACAGTGAAACTTTGATCCTACACCTAATATGTTGTAACTTATTTCTAATAAAATACAATCAAAAAAACTTTATCTTATACTAAAAAATTCTGTAACAATGTTCCTAACCTAAGTGTTTAATCTTATCTTCAAACACCTTGCTGATGTTAGGCAGCAAGCTGATTGGGCGATGGCTTTTGGGGCACGAAGATTCTTTTCCTTCCTTCAAGATCGGAAATACCTTAGCCTTTTCCACTCATTTGGGAAATATGAATTGCTCAACATGTTGTTGAACAATATGCAATAGTTCCTAATAGCAACCTCAGGCAAATTTCGGAGAACTACATTTGGAATACCATCAGTACCACATGATTTCTTGTTGTTTATCCTGCGAAATATGAAACACAAGTCTTCATAGCTGACAAAATAATCAATAAGATTCAAGTTCGGTATGAGGTCAGATGTTAATGTTTCATTGAAATGAAGAATTGATTGGCCGTTCAGGCTTGACTTGAAGTCGGAAACTTTTGCTTCAACGATCTCTGAAACTATTTCATTCCCTCTCTCAGGGTTTGGTAGATGAACCAATTCAAAATGTGTTCCAATCAGGGCAAGTTTATCCAATCCTTCACAAATAATCCTGTTTCCATTTCTATCCGGAGTCGTACTATCAATTTCGATACCAGCCCTATCGAGAAGATTGATCTCATCACTAGTGACTTCAAGATTCGATACCTTCACTCGAGACTTCTTGCGGAATATGCTATTCACTTTCGTGAACACGCCGTCTGGGTCCTGTGGGCTAACAACCCTCAATTTTTCCACCCATTGATTGCTGACCTCACTCCTGAAGTATGACCGGATTAAGTTCCGGACATTCTTCAGATGTAATTTCAACAAAAACAATGAGGGATGGTTGCTGTCCAGAAATCGTCGATAAATATTGTTGACGCGTGTGAGAAGAAGGCTTTTCAATCTTTTCAACCTTGCGATGGTTGGTGTTTCATATCCTTCCATATTGTTTCGAACTTTAATCTTGGGAACTACTTTCTCAATCGTTTCCAACGTCAGCTTCTCTAACTTCGACAAATAGACATCTATTTCATCGTCGGCTAGATTCCTGTGATTAGGAACCGTTGAGCAAGCGTTGCCACCATCAGAAGGGGGACATTGCTTCTGGTACTCCCGATTAAACTTCTTTTGAAACTTTCCCCAGTCTGTTTTTTTGAAATTCAACCGATGATTTTCATGTTGAACTGGAATGAGGAAGAAATCATCCCTGTGATGATTGATTTCCATTACGATTGCGTTATGGTCGCTATCATAAGGAAACACCTGCAGTTTCCGTTGAGGACTATTAAAGTTGAATTCGAGTCTTGCGTCAGCAATGCAAAGGTCCAAATATGAATTTGTCCTAGGGTATGTTGGGAACTCCGACCCATATAGATTGCACCTGTATTCAATTTGGTTCTCTGTTATCCATGATTTCAGGAATACACCTCTTGGATTATTGGTGGCGTTCAGCCATGATGTATGCTTGGCGTTCAGGTCACCGGCAAGAATATAATAGTTATGCAGCCTGTTCAATTCGAGTATTTCAAACAAGGAATTGAGTTCCTCCTTGAGCTTGAGAACAGTTCCACCAGTTGCATAGGCAGAGATAACGAAGAGGTTATCCCCACCTGGCAGTGAGATTTTGATAACGGACACTTAAAAATTCAAAGCTTTTGAATTCGACTTTTTCAATATTTTGGAAACGATAGGGTCTTCGTACCAATATCCCGGTGCCACCTCCCCCATCACCTATTACCCTATCGTTTCTTACGAATTCAAAATCCTTGAATGTCATGGAGTGCCATGAATTGAGGTGGGTTTCGGTTAGAAGCAGGATGTCAGGCTTTTGTCTGGCAATGAATTCAAGGAGATAATCACGCCAATGTAAAGTAACAATAGAGTTGACGTTGATCGAGATGAGACGAATCCTATCCGTGGGAATGTGGCTGGATGACAACTTATTTTGAGGCATTTGAAAGTCCTAAACGCTGAAAAACAATGTTAATTTTCGAATCTTGTTTATCGATTCGCTCTGATAAGGAATTTAATTTCTGTAAAATTTTGAGAAGCAGCTCATTATTGCCACTTACATTATTTACACTATTTTCCGCATTTTCTGCTGGTCCTCTAGCGGCTTGTGCAAATGATACTCCGGGCTTGACGAAGTTTGGAGCTAAGACACTGCGGTGTATTTGTGTTTGCTTTGGGGCAGATTTCAATCTTGCATCCTGATATCGGGAGCATCCTCGATATGATGCCGGGTGACCAAAAACACCGCAGTTCACACAATATAATTTCTCTTTTTGCTCCGTCTGAGCCAATTTGCACTCACCGGGAGCATGCACGTCTTTGCATTTAACGCATCGGTAATGCATGGCGCAGTTGGCAGCCGAATGCCCAAATCGTTGACAGCGATAGCGTTGGTTGATTTCTCGTTTCTGGAGGCGTTCCCACCTCACCACTCGAAAATTTAAATACCTAATTTGCTGAAGAGCGCTTGGACTGCTCTTATTTGTTATTTGTACCAAATAAAGTGGTAAGTTTTTTTTTTCTACCGTCGACCTTCTTGTCACGATTTGTGGTGCTGTTTCCTTGAGAACCTGAAGAAGATCGACGGTATCTTCTCCGCAGTCCAAGCCCTTCAGCAAGAACGCCTGGTTCTTCTCGCTTTTGGGGGTATAGGTGAAGTGCGGAACCTCCCCAGAATTCAAAGCATCTTTCGCTGATTTGAAATCAACCAGTGATTTCATTCTCATTGACAGCTTCTCAGAATTTATTCGTTTGATTTCGAAATTTGTCAATTTGTTTTCGGCTGCCAACAGCCGAACCATGTCTTTTCCACTTTGACCGAAGACATTTATTGGCGGAACTTTTTCGGTATTCTTGGCTAGTTTTTGAGGAGGACCAGCAGAACTACGGGCTGGTTTCTTCTCCCTATTTCTACTTTCATTATTTTTATTTTTTAAATATAAGATAAAATTATCGTCTTTATTACCTTCGTCTACCTCCATGTCCTGTTGGAGTCCATCCAGCGCCGCAAAGTAGTTCTGGCTTTCGTTGGTGCCACCAGCACTTAATATCTCTTCAGTTATTATTGGAGTTGCAGATTTCTTCTGTTTTTCGATTTTTCGTATCGGACCACTCTCTTGGACTTTTTTTGCCGTCTTGAACATTTCTTCGTACGTTTGAATTCTTGCCTTTAGCTCTGCGATTTCACTTCGAAGGCGACACACCTCCTGTCTATCCTCGAGCACTTGCGTTTTACGACCGGCATCTGCGGTATCCTGGGTACTCGTGTGTATCCGCTTGTTGACACTTGCCGCCAATTTCACACTGTCAATCTCCCCGGGGCCCCCTAACGGAGGGAAGCCGTCGGGCTCCTCCATACAGCAGTCCCGAGTTGTCTTTGGTTTGACCTTTTCTTGGTTTATGGGTACGGTTGGTCGATGCCTTCGACGATAAATTCTTCCACAATAAAATCAAATTATTTCAATATTTTGAAACTGACTTTTGTGAAAAATTAATTAATTTTTAAAATTAATGACAGGAGCGATTAAAAACACGTCTACACGCAACGAGTGCTAGACGTAGAATCCCAGTATGAGGATATCTCTTTGTTTGAGATTGTACGTCTAGCACTCGAAAGAAAATGTCTGCGTGCATGTACTGGTTTGTATAGAAAGCCTGAGACGGGTTGGAAGCATATATCGAATATAAGATCTTACTGCAATCATTCTACGTCTAGCACTCGTTGCGTATTTTAAATCGCTCCTGTCATTAATTTTAAAAATTAATTTTTCACCAGTTTCAAAATCTTGAAATAATTTTTTAAGAGCCAGTCAAAAGCAAGTTTGGATTTTATTGGGGAAGAATTTATCGTCGAAGGCATCGACCAACAATATCCATAAATCAAGAAAAGGCCAAACCAAAGACAACTCGGGACTGCTATATGGAGGAGCCCGACGGCTTCCCTCCGTTGGGGGGGCCCGGGGAGAGTGACAGTGCGAAATCGGCGGCAAGTGTCAACAAGCGGAGACACACGAGCACCCGGGATACCGCAGATGGCGGCCGTAAGACACAAGTGCTCGAGGATAGACAGGAGGTGTGTCGACTTCGAAGTGAAATCGAAGAGTTAAAAGTAAGAATTCAAACGTATGAAGATATGTTCAAGACGGCAAAAAAAGTTCAAGACAGTGAACTGATACAAAAATTGATAAGCACGCAAAACAGAAGAAAGCTGCTAGTCCAATAATCACTGAAGAAGTATTAAGTGCTGGTGGCACCAACGAAAGCCAGAATTACTTTGCAGCGCTGGACGGACTCCAACAGGATATGGAGGTCAACGAAAATAATGAAGGTAATAAAGAATACTTTATAATATATTTAAAAAATAAAAATAAGGAAAATAGAAACAAGGAGAAGAAACCAGCCCGTAGTTCTGCTGGTTCTCCTCAAAAAGTAGCCAAGAATACCGAGAAAGTTCCGCCAATCACTGTCTTCGGTCAAAGCGGAAAGGACATTGTTCGGCTGTTGGCAGCCGAAAACAAATTAACAAATTTCGAAATCAAACGAATAATTTCCAAGAAGTTATCAATTAGAACAAAATCACTGGTTGATTTCAAATCAGCGAAAAATGCTTTGAAATCTGGGGAGGTTCTGCACTTCACTTATACCCCCAAAAGCGAGGAGAGCCAGACGTTATTGCTGAAGGGCTTGGACTGCGGAGAAGATACCGTCGATCTTCTTCAGGTTCTCAAGGTAACAGCACCACAAATCGAGTTTATCTCAGTTAAAAGATTCGCGACAAGAAGGTCGACGGTAGAAAAAAAAAATTTACCACTTTATTTAGTACAAATAACAAATAAGAGCAGTGCAAGCGCTCTTCAGCAAATCAGATATTTAAATTTCCGAGTGGTGAGGTGGGAACGCCTCCAGAAACGAGAAATCAACCATGCTATCGCTGTCAACGATTTGGGCATTCGGCTGCAAACTGCGCCAAGCATTACCGATGCGATAAATGCAAGGACGTGCATGCTCCCGGTGAGTGCAAATTGGCTCAGACGGAGCCAAAAGAGAAATTATATTGTGTTAACTGCGGTGTTTTTGGTCAAAGTCAAAAGCGCTTTATTTAATACTAATCGTTATAAATTTTAAAAGAATATAAAGTAAAATCCAAACAATAACAATAAAAAACTTAAAAGCACAAATGGCTCTCTAAACTATAGCAAATTCAAATCAATGAAGATTATTACATATTTTTACAATTCAATTGGAAAAAGGAGAAAAAACCAACCAACACTTTTCTAAAATTATTTACAATCTTAACACTACATTGAACTTTAATCCTACATCTAATATGTTTTAACTTAGTTCTAATAAATGCTATCAAAAACTTTATCTTAGACTATAAAAATCTATAACAATGTTCTTAACCTAAGCGTCAAACCTTATCTCTAACCTAATATAATAAACATAATATAAACCTAACCTATACCTAATTTTCAACAAAAATAAACAACACTAAATGTAGCAATAATGAGCTGAAACTCAAAAACTAAATAACGAAAAACACCAAAACTGAAAATAAACACGAATAATTTAGACATTGTCATTCAGCCACCAATACCTAGATTTCCCCGTCTCAACTCGATTAGCCTCAACGAATCTAGCAAATGAGTACCTCCATTGGAACTGTTGGTCTCGTGAACTCAAATTAGGAGGATATTTTATCTTCTTATCGGTGGCCCGTCGATATATGTGATATATGACTGGGACGCCGTCAGAATCAAAAACATATCGATTCGTGTCCAAATACACGAATGCTTCTGGAGGAATGAAGCCAGTAGCGAGGCAAGTCGCTATATACCCGTCTGTAGGGTGGAACGGCTGTGAAATCCAAGGGTTTTCACTCACAGTCACAGATCTTGCGATATGATTTCGAAGAAGTTTCAATATGAAAATATCGACTCTAGTCACTTCAGCAGTTTGATAAATTCTTCTATTCGATATATAATGTTTCCAATCCGTCTCAGGCTTTCTGTACAAACCAGCACATGCACGAAGACATTTCCCTTCGAAAACTCTTAATTTTTCCATAGTACTAGCACTCTGGTTGTACCAGATCTGACATCCATATGTCAAAACTGGTCTAACCAGTGTCTTGTAACAGATAATTTAGACCTTCTGATCAATGTATCTGGAATGAAAGAGTTTTCGAAGGGCATGACTACTTTAAGTGCCTTACTGAGCATGATTTTCACATGTTCAGTATAGTGCAGATACTGATCGAGATAAACACCGAGGTATCGAGCACAGAACTTATGTGGAACCCGTTCTAGACTACTCTCACCAGCTATGATGTGGAAATCTTTCCAATTACGTTTCAGGTCTTGACTGACCCCCTGCAGAGTTGTCCGAGACAAGATTGTTTCACACTTCTGCGCATTGATTTTCATTCGCCAATTGTCAGTGTACAGCTGCACATCATTCAACATTTTTTGGAGATTGCTCTGAACTATTGTAGCTTTTCGGTCTGCCGTATAGATGATCAGATCATCAGCGAACGCTACCAATGATCGCGTTGGCGAGACGTTAAAATCAAAGCCGTTCAATAGCTTGCGAATGAAGATTGAGAAGAGCAGAGGCGCAGTAACTGTTCCCTGCTGTAGACCATTCAAGACCTTGAACTGGCGCATTGTTATCAGATTTCCATCAGTTACAACAAACGATTTCCCGATTAACATATTAAGCATCATGGCGACAAGGTGACTGGGGAACTTGTCCTGAAGAAGTTTAAAAGTTAGTCCATCTAACCATACCGTATCAAAGGCTTTCTCCATATCAATGAGACATGCTCCAACACATTGTCTATCATTTAGTTTCCAACAGATGTCTGAGGTTACTTTCGTTATTGCATGTGTGGTCGAATGCCTGGCACGAAAACCAAATTGGCAATTCGGCATCAACTCATTTTCCTCAATGTGGGCGTTTAATGCTCTGTTGAGTATCACTTCAAACACCTTGCTGATGTTAGGCAGCAAGCTGATTGGGCGATAGCTTTTCGGGGCATGAAGATTCTTTTTCTTTCTTCAAGGTCGGAAATACCTTAGCTTTTCTCCACTCATTTGGGAAATATGAATTGCTCAACATGTTGTTGAACAATATGCAATAGTTCCTAATAGCAACCTCAGGCAAATTTCGGAGAACTACATTTGGAATACCATCAGTACCACATGATTTCTTGTTGTTTATCTTGCGAAATATGAAACACAAGTCTTCATAGCTGACAAAATAATCAATAAGATTCAAGTTCGGTATGAGGTCAGATGTTAATGTTTCATTGAAATGAAGAATTGATTGGCCGTTCAGGCTTGATTTGAAGTCGGAAACTTTTGCTTCAACGACCTCTGAAAATGTTTCGTTCCCTCTCTCAGGGTTTGGTAGATGAACCAATTCAAAATGTGTTCCAATCAGGGCAAGTTTATCCAATCCTTCACAAATAATCCTGTTTCCATTTCTATCCGGAGTCGTACTATCAATTTCGATACCAGCCCTATCGAGAAGATTGATCTCATCACTAGTGACTTCAAGATTCGATACCTTCACTCGAGACTTCTTGCGGAATATGCTATTCACTTTCGTGAACACGCCGTCTGGGTCCTGTGGGCTAACACCCCTCAATTTTTCCACCCATTGATTGCTGACCTCACTCCTGAAGTATGACCGGATTAAGTTCCGAACATTCTTCAGATGTAATTTCAACAAAAACAATGAGGGATGGTTGTTGTCCAGAAATCGTCGATAAATATTGTTGACGCGTGTGAGAAGAAGGCTTTTCAATCTTTTCAACCTTGCGATGGTTGGTGTTTCATATCCTTCCATATTGTTTCGATGTTTAATCTTGGGAACTACTTTCTCCATCGTTTCCAACGTCACCTTCTATAACTTCGACAAATAGACATCTATTTCATCGTTAGTTAGATTCCTGTTATTAGGAACCATTGAGCAAGCGTTGCCACCATCAGAAGGGGGACATTGCTTCTGGTACTCGCGACTAAACTTCCTCTGAAACTTTCCCCAGTCTGTTTTTTTGAAATTCAACCGATGATTTTCATGTTGAACTGGAATGAGGAAGAAATCATCCCTGTGATGATTGATTTCCATTATGATTGCGTTATGGTCGCTATCATTAGGAAGCACCTCCAGTTTCCGTTTAGGACTATTAAAGCTGAACTCAAGTCTAGCGTCAGCAATGCAAAGGTCCAAATATGAATTTGTCCTAGGGTATGTTGGGAACTCCGACCCATATAGAGTGCACCTGTATTCAATTTGGTTCTCTGTTATCCACGATTTCAGGAATACACCTCTTGGATTATTGGTGGCGTTCAGCCATGATGTATGCTTGGCGTTCAGGTCACCAGCAAGAATATAATAGTTATGCAGCCTGTTCAATTCGAGTATTTCGAACAAGGAATTGAGCTCCTCCTTGAGCTTGAGAACAGTTCCACCAGTTGCATAGGCAGAGATAACGAAGAGGTTATCCCCACCTGGCAGTGAGATTTTGATAACGGACACTTCAAGAGATTCAAAGCTTTTGAATTCGACTTTTCCAATATTTTGGAAACGGTAGGGTCTTCGAACCAATATCCCGGTGCCACCTCCCCCATCACCTGTTACCCTATCGTCTCTTACGAATTCAAAATCCTTGAATCTCATGGAGTGCCATGAACTGAAGTGGGTTTCGGTGAGAAGCACGATGTCAGGCTTTTGTCTGGCAATAAATTCAAGGAGATAATCACGCCGATGTAAAGTAACAACGGAGTTGACGTTGATCGAGATGAGACGAATCCTATCCGTGGGAATGTGGCTGGATGACAACTTATTTTGAGGCATTTGAAAGCCCTAAACGCTGAAAAACAATGTTAATTTTCGAATCTTGTTTATCGATTTGCTCCGATAAGGAACTTAATTGCTGATAAATTTTAAGGAGCAGCTCATTATTGCCACACATTATTTATTTTATTTACATTGTCTGCTGGTCCTAACGCAGCAAGTGCAAATGACACCCCGGGCTTGACGAAGTTGGTAGGTATCACACTGCGGTGTGCTTGACTTTGTTTCGGAGTGACTTTAATCTTTGCATCTTGATACCGGGGGCATCCTCGATATGATGCTGGATGACCAAAGGCACCGCAGTTCTCACAATATATTTTTCTTTTGGCTCCGCCTGAACCAATTTGCACTCGCCGGGAGCATGAATGTCTTTGCATTTAACACACCTATATTTCATGGCGCAATTGGCAGCCGAATGCCCGAATCTTTGACACCTATAGCACTGGTTGACCTCACTTTTCTGGAGGCGTTCCCACCTCATCACCCGGAAGTTCAAATACCGTATTTTCTGCAGGGCACTCGAACTACTTTTGCTAGAAATCTGGACTAAGTAGTGAGGCAAGTTTTTGCGCTCCACAATCGATCTCCTTGTTGCAAAGTTTTTAACTTAAATAAATTGTATTTCTGGTGCAGCTTCTTGGAGCACCTGAAGGAGATCGACTGTGTCCTCACCACAGTACAGACCCTTCAATAAAAAGGTTTGGTTCTTTTCGCTTTTCGGGGAGTACGTAAAATGCAGAACATCTCCAGCACTTAAGGCAGTTTTTGTTGCCTGGAAATCAAGCAGCGACTTAGTCCGTATTGTTAATTTATCGGCATTGACACTTTTTATCTGAAATCTTTTAGTTTATTTTCGGCTGCCAAAAGCCGAACCATATCTTTGCCCGTTTGCCCAAATACATTGATTGGTGGGACTTTTTCTTTTTTTTCATTAATCTTAACGGACGGACCAACAGATGGACCAGCAGACAAACCTTTTGTTTTTTTCTCACGATTTTTAATTTTAAGATATTCAATGAAATCATTATCTAATTTTGACTTTTTACCTGTATCCTCTTCAATGTTCATCGTTTCTTCAAGACCAGCTAGCGCTGCATAATAATTTCTGCTGTCGTTTGCGCCTCCTGCACTGAGGACATCCTCTTGATTAGCTTCTTCCTGTGGCTTTTTAATTTTCTTGTCTTCGGTTTTTGGGTTTGCTTGTCGGCATTTCTTGCTTTCTTTATCCTTGTTGAACGTTAACGTTCCAACAAGTGCTTCTAACGATTTAACTCGAAGCTTAAGTTCTTCATTTTCTTTGTCGATTTTTTCAGCTTTCTCTTTTTCTTGGATAAGCTGTTCGATTTCGATAACCGAAAGGATTATCGGTTTTTCTGCTTTATTCTCGTAACTTCTTTTTAGTTTTTTTTTCGCCCGTCATCAATGGCGATGGGCATGATCCTTCTGATTGATGGCTGAAGCGAGACTAGAGGGAATGTTCTCAGGCCGGGACTTCCCTTGAACGTATTTCCACTTTTGCTATTTCTTCAGGAAATGAATTTCAGGTATTCGATAACTGCTCGAATAATTCAATGGTGATGGTTTTCCCAATAAAATCAAAATTTGCTTTTGACTGGATTGTAAAAAAATATTGCAATTGTTTGAAACTGACTTTTGCGAAAAATTAATTAATTTTTAAAATTAATGACAGGAGCGATTGAAAACACGTCTACACGCAACGAGTGCTAGACGTAGAATCAGAATACTCTTGATTTCTGGATACGGTTTTGTTTTTCATCGTCTAGTGGTTTCAAATGCCTCAAAATAATTTGTCACCCACTCACATTCCCATGGATAGGATTCGTCTCATCTCGATCAACGTCAACTCCATTGTTACTATACATCGGCGTGATTATCTCCTTGAATTCATTGCCAGACAAAAGCCTGACACCTTGCTTCTAACCGAAACCCACCTCAGTTCATGGCGCTCCATGATATTCAAGGATTTTGCGTTCGTAAGAAACGATAGGGTAATAAGTGATGGAGGTGGTGGCACCGGGATATTGGTACGAAGACCCTATTGTTTCCAAAATATTGAAAAAGTCGAATTCAAAAGCTTTGAATCTCTTGAAGTGTCCGTTATCAAAATTTCACTGCCAGGTGGGGATAACCTCTTCGTTATCTCTGCCTATGCAACTGGTGGAACTGTTCTCAAGCTCAAGGAGGAACTCAATTCCTTGTTTGAAATACTCGAATTGAACAGGCTGCATAACTATTATATTCTTGCTGGTGACCTGAACGCTAAGCATACATCATGGCTGAACGCCACCAATAATCCAAGAGGTGTATTCCTGAAATCGTGGATAACAGAGAACCAAATTGAATACAGGTGCAATCTATATGGGTCGGAGTTCCCAACATACCCTAGGACAAATTCATATTTGGAGCTTTGCATTGCTGACGCAAGACTTGAATTCAGCTTGAAAAGTCCTCAACGGAAACTGCAGGTGTTTCCTTATGATAGCGACCATAACGCAATCGTAATGGAAATCAATCATCACAGGGATGATTTCTTCCTCATTCCAGTTCAACATGAAAATCATCGGTTGAATTTCAAAAAAACAGACTGGGGAAAGTTTCAGAGGAAGTTTAGTCGCGAGTACCAGAAGCAATGTCCACCTTCTGATGGTGGCAACGCTTGCTCAATGGTTCCTAATGACAGAAATCTAACTAACGATGAAATAGATGTCTATTTGTCGAAGTTAGAGAAGCTGACGTTGGAAACGATTGAGAAAGTAGTTCCCAAGATTAAACATCGAAACAATATGCAGGAATATGAAACACCAACCATCGCAAGGTTGAAAAGATTGAAAAGCCTCCTTCTCACACGCGTCAACAATATTTATCGACGATTTCTGGACTACAACCATCCCTCGTTGTTTTTGTTGAAATTACATCATCTCGATAGGGCTAGTATCGAAATTGATAGTACGACTCCGGATAGAAATGGAAACAGGATCATTTGTGAAGGATTGAATAAACTTGCCCTGATTGGAACACATTTTGAATTGGTTCATCTACCAAACCCTGAGAGAGGGAACGAAACATTTTCAGAGGTCGTTGAAGCAAAAGTTTCCGACTTCAAATCAAGCCTGAACGGCCAATCAATTCTTCATTTCAATGAAATATTAACATCTGACCTCATACCGAGCTTGAATCTTATTGATTATTTTGTCAGCTATGAAAACTTGTGTTTCATATTTCGCAAGATAAACAACAAGAAATCATGTGGTACTGATGGTATTCCAAATGTAGTTCTCCGAAATTTGCCTGAGGTTGCTATTAGGAACTATTGCATATTGTTCAACAACATGTTGAGCAATTCATATTTCCCAAATGAGTGGAAAAAAGCTAAGGTATTTCCGACCTTGAAGAAAGAAAAAGAATCTTCATGCCCCAAAAGCTATCGCCCAATCAGCTTGCTGCCTAACATCAGCAAGGTGTTTGAAGTGATACTCAACAGAGCATTAAACGCCCACATTGAGGAAGATGAGTTGATGCCGAATTGCCAATTTGGTTTTCGAGCCAGGCATTCGACCACACATGCAATAACGAAAGTAACCTCAGATATCTGTTGGAAACTAAATGAAAGACAATGCGTTGGAGCATGTCTCATTGATATGGAGAAAGCCTTTGATACGGTATGGTTAAATGGACGAATTTTTGAACTCCTTCAGGACAAGTTCCCCAGACACCTTGTCGTCATGATGTGTAATATGTTATACGGGAAATCGTTTGTTGTAACCGATGGAAATCTGACAACAATGCGCGAGTTCAAGGTCTTGAATGGTCTACAGCAGGGAACAGTTACTGCGCCTCTGCTCTTCTCAATATTTATTCGCAAGCTATTGAACGGCTTTGATTTTAACGTCTCGCCAACGCGATCATTGGTAGCGTTTGCTGATGATCTGATCATCTATACGGCAGACCGAAAAGCTACAATAGTTCAGAGCAATCTCCAAAAAATGTTCAATGATGTACAGTTGTACACTGACAATTGGCGAATGAAAATCAATGCGCAAAAGTGTGAAACAATCTTGTTTCGGACAACGCTGCAGGGGGTCAGTCAAGACCTGAAACGTAATTGGAAAGATTTCCACATCATGAATGGTGAGGGTAGTCGTGAACGAGTTCCACATAAATCCTGTGTTCGATACCTCGGTGTTTATCTCGATCAGTATCTGTACTATACTGAACATGCGAAAATCATGCTCAGTAAGGCACTTAAAGTAGTCATGGCCCTTCGAAAGCTCTTTCATTCCAGATACATTGATCAAAAGGTCAAAATTATCCGTTACAAGACTCGGGTTAGACCAGTTTTGACATGTGGATGTCAGATCTGGTACAACCAGAGCGCTAGTACTATGGAAAAATTAAGAGTTTTTGAAAGGAAATGTCTTTGTGCATGTACTGGTTTGTACAGAAAGCCTGAGACGGATTGGAAACATTATATATCGAATAGAAGAATTTATCAAACGGCTGAAGTGACGAGGGTCGATATTTTTATATTGAAACTTCTTCGGAATCATATCGCAAGATCTGTGACTGTGAGTGAAAACCCTTGGATTTCACAGCCGTTCCACCCTACAGACGGGTATATAGCGACCTGCCTCGCTACTGGCTTCATTCCTCCAGAAGCATTCGTGTGTTTGGACATGAATCGATATGTTTTTGATTCTGACGGCGTCCCAGTCATATATCACATATATCGACGGGCCACCGATAAGAAGATAAAATATCGTCCTAATTTGAGTTCACGAGACCAACGATTTCAATGGAGGTACTCATTTGCTAGATTTGTTGAAGCTGATCGAGTTGAGATGGCGCAATCCAGGTATTGGTGGCTGAATGACAATGTCTAAATTATTCGTGTTTATTTTCAGTTTTGGTGTTTTTTCGTTATTTCGTTTTTTGAGTTTCAGCTCATTAATGCTACATTTAGTGTTGTTGTTTATTTTTGTTAAAAATTAGGTATAGGTTAGGTTAATATTATGTTTATTATTAGGTTAGGAACATTGTTATAGATTTTTTTTAAGTATAAGATAACGTTTTTGATTGCATTTATTAGAATTAAGTTAAAACATATTACGTGTAGGATCAAAGTTCACTGTAGTGTTAAGATGATAAATAATTTTAGAATAGCGTTGGTTGGTTTTTTCTCCTTTTTCCAATTGAATTTCAAAAATATGTAATAATCCATTGATTTGAATTTCCTCTAGCTTTTTTTGTTTTTTTTTTTTATGTGTGATGAATGATAACGTACAAATTTAGGAGCCATTCAGGCCATTAAGTTTTTTATTGTTATTGTTTGGATTTTGCTTTATATTCTTTTAAAATTTATAACGATTGGTATTAAATAAAGTGCTTTTGACTTTAACTTTGACTTTCGGATAATCTGCTCCAGCCAATGCCGCAGCAACTTGATTCTGTGTCGAGTATACATTACAGACCGCCCATCGAATCGTTGCATCTCATTCAACCATAGTCTCGATTAAAACTGCCGTATGTGTATTGTTATGTGTACCGCTAACGATTCGTGCATTTTTCAACGGTTTGCCTTCGGAGGTGAACTTTCGCAGATTCATTATCCTGGGCTTTTCTTGTTCAACTGTCGTCCTAACTTACATACAATGTTTACTCTTAGTATTAATAATGATTACAACATATTTATTTTTACAGGGTTCCCAATATGTACTTGGCTCGGGTGATTGTATCATCTTTTCCCGTACAACTGGTAAACTTGTTGCAGAGGCAAGTGCTGAGGTCTGGTATGCATTTTTCTGTGACAAGCTTTTAAAAACAGGTCTGAAACTGACATTCTTTGCTTCGAGGGGTGCACAGGAAGGGAAAATATACTAAAAATATTATTGGGAATTCATGATTTGAGTTATTTTTTTTTATTTTGCATCAAAATGGTGACCATTGACAAAAGAGAAACAATGAATTTCCTTCTTAACGTGCACATTTCTTCGATATGTTACTTGACTTTATTCGGTGCCAGTGACTGCATTTCCGAGAAGGTGGGTACAAAACCCTTCTAACATGAGCGTAGGTCTGTCTACCCAACTTGATTATTTTTGCAACCCTCGCTCAATTCTACAATATCCCGCCCTTCACTATCATTAATAAAAACAAGTTGAAGTAACAGGAGATTTATCCTGCCAGAAGTGTTTTGTGAAACAATTAGTAAGGCAGACAATAGGTTCTGCATATCAAAACTCGACTTATACACTGATTCATAAATTGAGTTCGAAAAATTAAACTCGGCTTATTACGTATTTAAATTCGTCCCTATTTTGTTTCCCATTGCTTGATTAGTCATAATAACACATCAATGTTACTAACCATTTCTCAATTGTTTATCCAAATTCCTACATATTTGTAGTGTCTAGGTCTGATGCAAACGTGTATTTTTCTAGTATCACGTGTTAATGTTGTTGTAATTATTAAACATCCAATCGGCTGTAACTTGGCTGTTTATAGTTCGATTATTGTGAAATTTTCAGGGCGCATACAATTCCTATCAAAAATCTCAAATTAAAGCTTTTGGAAAATTTATGGGTCCCATTTTGAATTTAAAGGCAAAAATGTAAAATTTATAAAATGTAGCATTATTAACAAAGTTTATCGAATTTAGACTTCCGAGGTATTTGTTGCCCTTGTACTTCTAAAGACTTACCTCTGTATTTTTTTCAGATTGTTTTGTTTGTTTTTTCAGGGCCACTGCCCCATATCGGGAGATCCTCCCTTAAGCACCTTATAAAATTTTTTTTGTGGCTAAATTTAAGAGTATACCACCTTTCATCTATTTACAAAATCTTACGTTTCTAGCTTATGTAGTTTGTGAGAAAAATTGCTGTGACAATTTGTAAAATTATTTTACAAAACCCTAAAAATCAGAAATATCTTTGTAAATCACTCCATCTCTTTGATTTTTGTTAAAAACTTGTTAATAAGAAAACTAATGATCGATTGATCAAAAGTAAGAGTTATAATCAAGAGGTGAATTACCTCTCAACTTGAAATTTGGTCTGAAAACGACATTTGCACAGCATCTTATGAACTAAGTAATTTGATATTTGTATGAACTGGTGGTTTTTGCATTCCACGAAGGTGCTGAATTGTTTGATTTGTGGTTAAAATATTCGCGACAGCTAATGGTAAACTAAATGAAATGCGACGTTTTTATTCGAATGAAAACCTCTGATGCAATATTGGTTAAGGATAACATTAAAAGTGATGCATCGAAAACCACGAATATACTCGTATTTGCCACAAGAAAAAAAAATCACAACAGGCTAGCGAAAAAGACAATAACCTGAAAACTATCATTATTCATCCTTAGCCCACATATTTCATTAAATTCATTAAGGAAAATTTTATTGAAACCCCTCTAAGCGTGCACTCAACTTTCAGAGAACACACGCCAACAACTTTATCAAAGGAGATCATCGCTACAGCAGCGTTTACATCCCAAAGTTATCCAGCTTTAATACTGATTGATTCATCATGCCGTCATCTGATCATTTCCTCTGACTTCCATGACGATTTTCCGATTTTATCGTGCAAATTACTGATCATTTTACATCCACTCGCCAACGTTGATTTAATTGGCTTTGAAATAGTCATAAAAGATTTAATGGCCCGTACCAATTGCACACAGATACCCTACATAGATACAAATGTATCTGAGCGAATAATCAAGAAAGATTCAATTTGGAATTTTCGCGGATAGGATCAAGTCAGAATGATTGCATTAAATTGCAGTAGCAACCTTAAAGCAATCGTGGGGAGTCAAGCATGTAGTATCCGTAAACTGTTCAGGTGTAATATGTACTTATCAATTCGATTCGCAATGATTGGTCATTAGCGATTGATATCTTGGATTGACTTTAGGTTTAAAAGAATGTTGGATTTCCTACAATGATTTGAGCGCTTTTTGATTGCGATCGCTTCTGGATGGGGAATGTGCTTTTTAAGTGTTGGTCATTTCTGGTATAAAATATGTCCTTGGGCGAAATTTTCAGTTAAAAGTGTCGTAAGCGAAGCAGAAACTATGCATTATGATTTTTACAAGAATGCGGAAGGCCCATAGGCATATTCATAGTAGATATCAACCTGAAACCGATCAAGCAATCATTGTAGACGCTCAAATGTTACCACATGTTACCATTGCGTGAAAAGGAAGCCACTAGTATCAGAAGGGACTTCCAGTCAATCTCCGATGTTATATTACCTAATACAGAGAAAAAAGCACGTTTGGGAAATTGCACAAAAATTGCATATATGGCATACGATTTCTTGTACATTTTCAGGTCCGCGAAATATATACTATCCCAAGCTACCAACAATTTCTATTAATTCAATTTATACTAGACGCTTGCGTGAGTCACCGAAATTTATGTCCAATCACCTATTTAAAACAAGTTGGGTAAACAGACCTACGCTCATGTCAGAAGGGTTTTGTATTCAGTTTTCAAAATGCAGTCACCAGATTGAATAAGATAAAGAAGCATGTCAATGACAATTTTATTGGAGAAAATATGAAATTCGAAGATCATACTAATATTCACAAAGTTGAACCAATTCCGACTTCTGAGGTTTTTGTTATTGTTATACTCATAAATATCTTCCTTGATAATTATTTCAGATGTCCATTCGTGAGGGAGGAAACTACATTTTTCATGTATTTCACCCTTGTGTCCCACTGAAGCAAAAACTGACAGTTTAACAACTGTTTTGAAAAGCTCCCATGAAAACTTTCATTTCATACTCATATCGGCTACGTTTGATGAATTTTTTTCCAGGGGCCACTCTCCTGTACTGTTATCATCGATTAATGGCCAATTTTTTCGAATCCTAGAGTTGTTACAAAGCCCTTTTGCTAGGAGCTCTCTCCCGCCTCCTTGACTTGTTTCACTTATGAGTATTAATTGTAGGTACTCATCTTCAGTCATTCATTAAATTGGATCAAGTGTTAAAGGCATGCACCTTAAACGTTGAAGTTGGGGAAGAAATAACTCAAAATTATCCAATCTTCTCATTTCAAACAGCCACTATTTTGTTTTACGATTACTGATACCACTAGCTGAACCGATTCTCAAAGATATACATGACACCTATCATTCCTGAAATTTTCATGCAAATCCTAGCAAAACTGTAGTGTCTGAGCGGGAAAAAGCGCATGTTGTTCCATAGCCATATGTTGTCATAGTAATACATGCAGCGCATATTGTTCCATAGTAATACAGGAAAATTCAAACCGCTATAACTTCGCTAAATATGATTCAATCTTTATGAAACTTGCAGGGTAAATCAATCTTATAAATAGACATCTACGTGCTGATTTCCATAGAATTTAAGGGTACCGTTAAGATTTTATTCAAGAAAACATAAAATCGATAAATCATACTATTACTAACAAAGTTGAGTGAATTGCAACTTCTCACGTATTTGTTGTTGTTGTACTCATCAAGGCCTACATTCTTGATTTTTTCAGGTTTTTCGGATCACAGGTGTCCAATCGCGAGGGGGGGGGACACAAATTTTTCGTGTATTTCCCCTCCCTATGCGTCCCTCGAAGCAAACTTTGCCAAACTGAGACCTGTTTTGAAAGGTTCTCATCAAGACCTTTCATTTGATACCCATATTGGCTACCTTTAATGAAATTTTTTTTTTCGGGGGGTCACTCCCCTATATGGGGAGACCCCCATAAAATACCTTATAAAATTGTTTTGTAGTTGAAATTTGAAGAGAGCACCACTTTACACCTACATACAAAATTTGATGCTCCTAGCTTAAGTAGTTTCCGAGAAAAAGTGCTGTGACACACGGACGGACGGACGGACGGACAGACAGACGGACAGACGGACAGACAGGACTCGATTTTAGAAGGGTTTTGTAAAATTATTTTACAAAACCCTAAAAACGCAAGCTTAAAATTGACTGCGAAAGTGTTTTACTAAACTCAATTGTACACTTTTCCTTCGAACGCTACACATTTACTACGCATATACAGTTTTACATTTTATTCAATATTTGTTAAATTTTCTTTCTTTCAAATATTTATTTATTGAAATTCACAATAGAATCGAACCCACATATCACGGATCATAAGGCAAAAATACTCGTATTGGGTCACGGGACATTTTATCTAGCCTTAAACAAAATAGTCTAAATAAGGTAAGTTCTAATGTTTTCTTCTCGTGGAGTTAATTATACCAAATGCTAATTCCTTTGCTGGCTCATTATAATTTACACAATCTTTTAGCGCATTAGGCCTAGCAGAGTCCCTAAAATTATTTATGCCTTTGCTTAAGGCGCAGCCCCCAGTGAAACTGAAAATTTGGGTAAACTTTAGAGCCGTTCACCTCGGAAACGTTATAAATATTTGCAAAAATTTTTCAGCAAGAAGTTGGAATGAACCTTTGGCTTTCGAATCAACTCATCACATTTTGCAAAAAGTTTGCTGCAAAACTTATTAAATTCAAACAAAATAGCATGTTTTCGTTACAAAATGTAGTAGATCTCGTAAACTACTTAACGTACCGAGTTGATTTAAGCTTCGGTTGTTAGATCTAAATTATTTGCAGTGAATTAACTCATCAAAAATTTAAAAAAGTTTTTTGCAAAAAATTTTCTAGAACAAAATGTGTGATTTGCACACACTGAACAAATATCATGCATGCACATTGATTTGTATCAAATTTCCACATTTTGTTCTAGGAAATTTTTTGCAAAAAACTTTTTTAAATTTTTGATGAGTTAATTCACTGCAAATAATTTAGATCTAACAACGGTAGCTTAAATCAACTCGGTACGTTAAGTAGTTTCCGAGATCTACTACATTTTTTAACGAAAACATGCTATTTTGTTTGAATTTAATAAGTTTTGCAGCAAACTTTTTGCAAAATGTAATGAGTTGATTCGATAACCAAAGGTTCATTCTAACTTCTTGTTAAAAAATTTTTGTAAATATTCGTAACGTTTCTGAGTTGTACGGCTGTAAAGTTTACCCAAATTTGCAGTTTCACTGGGGGCTGCGCCTTAACGTTTAGTTTCATTTTCAATATTCATACGAAAGATGTTTTTCTCTTGTGTATAAACATCTTTAAATCTATTTCACTCAACGAACCTGAAAAGCAAGACCATTTTTGTGTACTACTTTCTCTTGGAAAATGGGATCGTGGGATTAGTGCGACTTAGCACCTTAAACTCTCTCATTTCTGTGAGCACTTCAGTAGCCTCCTACCTTCTCAAGCCAGTTTCAGTTTTATATAGTTTAAAATAGAAAATTTTACCATGTTATTTGGTGAATATTTGGAACCCTGAGTTCATTCCTGTTTTCTAAAGTTTGAAGGAATACCATGGGAGTATTACGGTTGTCAGTTGTGTCAATGAGTTTAAGTGCCTTATCACGTAAAGTTCGTAACGGTTTAAATTTGCAGATTTTGGTAGATGTCAGTGTTTCTAACTTATATACCATAGAATACCTATGGCCTTACCGATAATTCCAGTTTGGGAGAATTGTATTAATCGAGCAGTCACACAAGCAAACTGCTCGAAAACCTTCCTATCTTTTACTCGGAATTTTATGGCAGATTTTAAAAAAATTGTAATTAATTTATTCAACATGTGTAGTTTGTAGAATACTGTTTCTTCTTATTAATTTTATATACCGTTATTTCATATCAATTTTCCTTTATATTAAAATTTGAATGTTTCCCTTTAATTTTATTCGTCATGAGATTTAACTTTTATTAGTACTTTACTTCATTTAAATTTTCTCTACTTCAATTAAATTCTGTTTAAAAAAAATCGTAAATCTGCACATGGAATTCCTAGTTTGGGAAGGCTGATGTAACACACCCCAACGGTGTATCACATCACAGAAGGCAAGCTAACTGGGCTGATCGAACTCAGCTGAGAGACAAGTTTGGAACGGATTGAGGAGTCTACTTAAGACATTCACCTGGCAAGCACGCGAAGAACGGGCGGTTGGAAGACTCCTCGCGCTTGATCGAAAAGACAAGAGAAAACTCTGCTGTGTAATGTGTGAAACCGGTTGTCGTGAGCTACTTCGAGGTCCATTTTGATAGGCAACTTTATTGATGTCAACCTTCAATTCACGTGATAAATATTTCAACGTAATTAACACATTTGTGTATAAACGTTTGTGGTGATTGATCATACAAGCCGATTAAATTGATATTAAAATAATTTGCAACTGCAACACAATCTAACTTTCAACATAGCTGTGTAAAGGAGAGTGAATTTCAAAATTTGATGAGTCGATGTAGGCTAAGAGCCAGCGGCTGCCAAAGATCTTCCGTTAAACTAATAGTATAACAGCTAAATGGTGCATTTATGGTGCTCAGACAAATTGTTTTGAGTGAAATGGTTGTACTTTTGAAGTGTAATCAATCTCCAGATGCCACGCATAATCTACCATGTCACTGAGTCCAACATATTGGTTATTTAAGTAGTAGTCGAGGACGAGATAGACGAAATATGTATAGAATAGTGAAAAGGTTCTAGATGCATTATATAAAGTAAAGAGTAAATTGCAGTTACCCTCTCTCGCATGTACACTTTATCAAGGCTGTCAATGACATATATATTCATGGTTTGGTTTTGGTGTTAGCCTGTGGAACAATACATACACCTCGATTGTATGTTAGTGTTTTTAAAGCGGTTTTTCAATTTAGCCAGAGATGCTTTTGATGAGAACAATTGGAAAGTTTAAAACATTTAACGGGTTTGAAAAAGCAAACCAATTGCAATCGGTAGAAGTTGTTTGCTGATCCGGTCCATAATTGGTGACGGGAGTTCGTAAATACAAATATAAGTGTATTTATGCTAGTGTAGTTTGATTTATCACTGCTTGTCGCCCCATTCTTATTTGTGGGCCAGAAGAATTGTCGGGTAGCGACGAAGCTCCCTTAATTCCGTCTGTCTTTCCCAGGTCCAGTTTGTCCTTTTTTTCTCTGCAATTTCCAACTCTTAGTTGGTTACCTCCTTTTTTCGACTTCGGTCGACTTTTTTTTTCTTTTTGACCCAGGAATGCGTGAATGCGAAATTCTTTGATAGTGGGTCCTTGTGCTGGGGGAAAGAACCCGGCCCACGACACTACAACACTAGCCTGCCAGCGCATTCGCGCGTCCCCAAACAAAGCCAATCTCGGCGGTTCCCAACATCCTCTTTTGCTGAGGCAGCAGACCATCGCTGCAGTTCTTTACGGATACTAATCAATCTACTTTCACCACAGAATTGAAGCAATCTTTTGTTTTTATCGCCTGGTAGAAAGCAAAACTACAGTACAATCAATTGTAAAATCTGTTTGTAAATGAGCACCTGATTTTAAAGGCTAAGTCTTCTTGATTTAACGAGGATATGAAGAGTAAAGATTAGTCAGCGTATTGTAATGATTAGAGTGCTCATCTCGTGTGCCGAAGGTCTCTAGTTCAAATCCCGTTGGTGACAATGGGATTTGTTTTGAATGATTTCCTGATGATCTATAACTCCATTCAGATAACTGGCTAAAATTTGAACATATTGCAGCTGGGTGGACGGATATAAGAGCAAGCGTGATACTAACCATATCAGCTTTTTGGGTATCAATATTTTTATGTTTGAACAAGGTACGAACTCTTTGCTTAGACTGTCAGTGATCAACTGACTATTTTATTCAGTACGGGAATTAATGGCGCTGTTATTATCTTTACAATTACACTGGTCGGCACCAAAACAAGAGCAAAAATATGTATATGTGAGCTCAATACATATGGACATGGTAAATCCAAATATGTAGCCATAATTTATCCAGCACATCAAATTTTGATGCGATGAGCATTTTTGGATTTTGCTTAAAATTCGTCATATTTCGATGCAGACAACGGTATTCGTGAACGTTGGTACATGAATTTAATTGTTTTCTGTATTTATCTCTGTATTAGAAAGATATCGTGAGCTGTTGTTTACTACTAACTAACGAACATGCGCAATCGCAGTGATTGATGCGCAAGCGCAGTAAGCGAATAACTCTTTTGTTAATTTTTTAAGTTTACCCACACGTGTCGCTCATTTATTCAAAACAATTGCCACGCTTGCGCATCAATCACTGCGCTTGCGCATGTACGTTAGTTAGTAATAAACAACAGCTCACTATTTCTTTCATATACAGAGACGAATACAGAAAACAATGAAATTCATGTACCAACGTTCACGAATATCGTTGCCTGCATCGAAATATGACGAATTTTTGCAAAATCCAAAAATGCTCACCGCATCAAAATTTGATGTGCTGGATAAATTATGGCTACATATTTGGATTTACCGTATCCATATGTATCGAGTTCACATATACACATTTTTGCTCTTATTTTGGTGCCGACCAGTGTTATGGATCTGTAAGCAATACACAACACTCTTCGCGATTTTAATTCAATAGCAATATACATTTTTTTTTTTGACTGTATCGGTACGTCAGTCGATCAGGTTGCTTTCTTTCTCGGTTAGGTTGTCTTCGTGAACATCTTTTTTCCTGAGCATCTTTATGTCGAACAGGCGTAGGCTGCTCAGCTGGTGGTGCTTTTGGGTTACAATGTGGTTCCACATCGTTTGTTAACATTAATGGTTGTGATACTGGTTCACTAGGCTTATCCTGGAATGTTGACCAAGATCACTCTCCTTCATCGATGAGTGCCAATGATATATCCTTCCTTATTTGATCAATATGAGCTGATCTGCAGATGCCGTAGACTTTAACTAAATACATTAGGCTGATTTCTTATTTCTTGATAAAGCTCTCACGACTGAGCCTGGCTGACATCTTATTCTTATTTAATCGCATCCATATCTCTTCTCCATTTTTAAATTGTTTTGCCGTAGGTAATTCCCTTCCATTCATTTCAGACTCATTTCATTCAACAACAGGCTTCAGCATTTGTAAAAAATCCCTTGGCTTTGTATTTAGCATCATTTCAGCTGATGCCTTTCCTGTTGCAGAACATGGTGTGCTCCGATACTTCAATAGAAACTGATCTATTAGATTTTGCAATTGAAACAAACACACACCTGGGTGAATTTGTGCTTTTTCAAGCATTATCTTAGCCATCTGAACTGCTCTCTCTACCTGGCCATTGCTCTGGAGATGATATGTAGGACTTCTCATCGGCCGAACGCTATCAGCATTATGAAAACCCATTAATTTTGCCGTGTTGTAGAGAGTTTCATTATCCGTGATGAATTCTACTCGTAGGCTCAAAACTGAAAAAAATCTTTCTCAGTTCTCTAATCACTACTGCTGCCAACATCCGATGCATATGTTTTATTTCCATCCATTTGGTATGACTATCTATTAACCACAAAAAACTTTTTACCTCGGCAATGAAAAGTCTTCCTGTTCAATTTTAGCCAAGTTAAAGTCCTTGACCGCTCCATTTTCTCCAGTTGTGGACGTATTAAACACTTTCTGCAGAACTCTTTGATATCTGAATTAAGCCCAGGCCACCAATAAAGACTCCTTGCGAGCATTTTCATTCGTACCATTCCGATATGTTGTTTATGCAAAAGTTTCAAAACCTCGCATTGTGAAACTCTAGGGATTATTGTGCGCATGCTCCATAGCACACTTTTGCGTTTAATAGACAGTACGTTCTTTTGTAGAAAATACAGACGTAGTGCCTTCTCTGCGCAGATTACTGGCCAACCGCTCTCTGTCATTTGCCGCACTTTTAACAAGACAAGATCTTCATCCGTAGCCTTCGATATTCGATGAAAATCTTTTGGTATGTTTTCCCCGTCATTAAACCTACAATTGCTGAATATTTCAATCTTTCTCCAAATTTACATTCATTGGCGGTCCCGAAAGTGCATCCGCCACAGCTAATAAGGGACCTTTTTTGTATACCAATTTATACTGGTACGCACATAAAATTAGCGCCCACGTATGTATGCGACTTGCTGCTAACGTCAAAATAGCCTTATTTGGTGACAAAATCATTTGAATTGGCCAGTTATAAGTGACCGGTGTAAACATACGCCCATAAAGGTATTTGTGAAATCTTCATACTGCAAATACTATCACCAGCGCTTTTTTTTTTATCTAAGTGGCTGTATTTTCGTTGTGTTTCTGACAACATACTTGAACCGAATAACACATGTCTATCAGCTCTATCTAAACGTTGCATTAAAACTCCTCCATCTCCATATGGACTCGCATCCGCTATCATACTAACTTCTTTAGATGAGTCGTAAGGCCCTATTACTTGATTATCAGACAACATTTATTTGCCTTTTCAGAAAGCCTTACTGCATTCGCTTGACCATTTGAATTGATTGCTCTTGCAAAGTCAATCGTAGAGTGGCTTCAACTCTATTGACACTATTGGTAAAAATCGATATTAAAAATTTAGGGATCCCAAAATTGAATACAGTCGCTGCACATTCTCTGGAGTAGGTGCCTCAATGATAGCCTTTGTTTTCTCGTTTGTTGTATGCATTCCGTTTTCATCTATTCAATGTCCCAAGTACTCAGCACTCTTTTTCAGGAAAATGCATTTATCAGGATTCACTTTAACGTTGATTCTCGCCAACTTTTCGAAAACAGCATCCACAATATCACGCCAGTGTAGTGCATCTCGTGAAACTACCAATATGTCGTCAAAGTAAAAAGCTTTGTGTTCCAATCCTTTTAGTATACTATCCATTGTCTTCTGGATGAGGGCTGGTGAAGCTGATACTCCAAATGTCTAAACTTTGTACTGGAAAAGACCAATATGAATATTTATTGTAAAAAATATGGCAACGACTTCTCACCAATTTTTAATTACTGGAATACTCTCTTCAAATTGAGTCTTGTGAAGACTTTATCACCTGCCAATGTTGTGAAAATATCTTCTGACCTCGGTAATGGCTATGTGTTAAGTTCAATAACTTTTTTGGTGTTTGTTTAAAGTCGGTGCACACACAAATTTTACCTTCCTTCTTTGGTATGATTACTATTGGGCTCACCCAATCCTATGGTCTATAGGCTCCAATATGCCCTTTCGTTACATATCCTTTCATTCCTTTTCGACAGTCTCGCGCAATGCGTATGGTACCGAATATGACTTTTTATATACTGGCATTGCATTAGATTTCAATTCTATGTTCACCACATAATTATTAATGCACGTTTTGTCATCTGTAAACACATTTTCATATTTTTGTCTCAGCTCGTTGACTAATATTTCTGATGTCAGCGTGAATATTGTCGACGCATTGATTTCCATGGGCATCTCTTTCACAATACTCTCACGTCAATGTGGCCACAACACATAAATCCGATTTCTACCGACTCGGAAACAATCAATTTCAATTTTTGTGTATTCCCGTTGTGACATACACGTACAAATGCTTCACCGCAAATGCTTAAATTGGCTCCACTGGCGGGTTTGAAGACCGTATTGCACCGCATAAGACCCATTTGTCTGAAATATATCACGTGTGCATCTTTACTCAACACCGATACACATGCTCCACTATCGATGATAGCGTCAATAGCGATATCGTTTATACATATGCAAACTTTCAAAGTATCCGTCTGCCCGATTGCCAATACCGTATTAACTGCTTCCGATCATAGATGTCAGAGAGAATGGATACGAAATGCATCGCGAAAATTGAAGCACTTTATGATGTAGCGTGAAGTTGGCACGTTATCAGCCGGTTGGTTTGAGTCCGAAATAAGTTTGACGTGACGCTTCCCACTAATTTTCGCATCTTGAATAAAATCAATTTGCCGTGCAGGTATTTCAACTTGAATGATATAAAGGATTCAACATGATTTACCCTACGAAGGATACATCCTTGACATGTTTCCTATATGTAGCTATTTTTTCAATCCCACACACATCACTACATTTTTTGTTTTCCGACACAAAAACACTCGCGATCCGTAGCAAACTTTTCAGTTTGATTAATTATCACTTTTGCAACGCTTTTGCACTAGATTCAACACAGTTTATCTTAAAAATTGTTTTGTGTACAATTTCAAATTCAGCTTGATTAGACATTTCCCATCATTGTTGAATTTTCACGAATCATATGTTTTCAATCTTATGGTCGATATTTCGTTGACAATTCGGGGGTTAAAGTATAATAGGAGTGGAATTTTCATGAGAGCAACTTGAGAGCCACTTGAGTGTGTAGATGCTCTAGCGGCGTGAAAGGCGGAGGGATTTCAATTTATATGGGAGAAGAAGGCATGTATGTTGTAAAAGTCTTTCACTCAAGTATGGGTGAAAATAACCTCATTTCGCGTCCATTACTTTATATGTCTTTGCGCCCATTACTTTATATTTGCTTTGCTTCGTCTATTTACTTCCGATTTCGTGTGAAAATTTTTGGCAAGGTGCCCTCGTTCACCACACTTATAACATGTACAGAACCTCACTTTGCATTTTGGTTGTTCATGATTATTACCACCACAATGTTTCCATGAACCATACTTTGTGTTTCGATTTGACATTGATTATACATCCACAGATGCACTTGGCGGATGCATCAACTCGGATTGACTGGATGCGGTCTCCATTGACAATTCTCTGTTTGTTGCTGAGTCCACGTTAAATCCTCCTCCGACAATAGGCGCTGCTCCAGCACTTTACAAACTAGCCTGTCTCATAAGGCCTTCAACAAAAATGAATTAAATTTGCGTTTCGCTGCTAACCTTTTCAACTCTAGCAAATAATCACCTAAACTTTCCCCATGTTTTTGATTTCGTTCATAAAAGTGAAATCCGTCAGCAATTATAGACGCCTTTTTCCCATAATTTTCGATTAGCTTTATCTGGTCGTGCGTCTTGGTGTTTTCAATGTCTGGCACAAATAAATTGTTCAACACTCCGTACGCAACCGGCTCAATATATGTGACTATCATTGGAACTTTTGTTCGTCACCAATCATATTAATTGCCAAAAACTAATCAAATTTTTCTAAATTCGATTCGATTTCATTTCGAACTGCTCCATGAATCCTATTATGAGCGTCATTCACCAAGTTTTATCTTTGAACAAGGTACGAACTATTTGCTTAGACTGTCAGTGATCAACTGACTGTTTTACTATGGATGTGTAAGTAATACACAACAAATATTGTATTTACGATCAAGATAATGAGATATTCTAGCCATCTCTAAGCGAAGACCCGAAAGGGGCAGTGCTGTTAAAACAAACAAAAAATAAAGAGAGGGGAAGTTCTACGCAGTGTTTTCACTTATTTTGTATGTACTTTTGTATTATCATACATTATAAGCATTTGTGGAGTTTATTGTTTTTTTCTAGTGGTGAAGCGTGACTGATGTTATCAAAGCTATTCTTAGTTTTCCATTTAAGAAAACATTCCAAAAGAGTATTTATTAACCATTGCAACTTTAAAGCGATGACTCTTGCTTGCCATGCAGGGTAAATGTGCAGAAGTCATCAGCGTATAACGATAGCCCTACTCTTGTACCAAAGTAGGAAGATCTTCAGTAAATGTGTTGTAAAGGATCAGTGAGACGGGCGAGTCCTAAGGAACTGAATGTTAGGTTGCTATTAGGAGCTATTACATATTGTTCAAGAACATGTTGAGCAATTCATATTTCCCAAATAAGTGGAAAGTATTTTCGATCTTGAAGAAAGGATAAGGATCTTCATGCCCTGAGAGCTGTCGCCCAATCAGCTTGCGGCATAACATCAGTCATGTGTTTGAAGTGATACTAAATAAAGCATAAAACACCCACATTGAGAAATTTAAGTTGATACCGGATTACCAATTTGGTTTTTATGCTAGGCATTCAACCATATATGTGATAATGAAAGTAACCTTAGACATCTCTTAAAAAGGAAATGATAGGCAATGTCTTGGAGCGTGTCACATTTTTATGGAGAAAGCCTTTCAAACGGTGTGGTTAGATGGACTAGTTTTAAACTCGTTCAGGACAAGTTCCCCAGATATCTGGTTGCCATGATATGCAATATGTGATACAGGAAATCATTTGTTGTAGCTGATAGAAATCGAACGACAATGTGCGACTTCCAGGTCTTGAATGGTCTACAGCAGGGAACAGACACTGCGGCTTTGCTTTTCTCAATTCGAAAGCTTTGAACGGCTTTGATTTAACATCTCACTAACACAATCATCCGTAGCGTTTGCTGATGATCTGATGATCATCAGCAAACGATGTGCAGCTCATCGTTAACATTTAGCGAAGGAAAATCAATGCGTAGAAGTGCGAAATGATATTGTTTTGGACAACGCAGCTGTGGGCCAGTCAAGATCTGGAACGTAATTGGAAGAATTTCCATATCATGGGTGGTCAGGGATGTTTAGAACGGTTTCCATATAAGTCAATATCTCAGTATTCATCTCGATCAGTATCTGTACTATACTGAGCATGTCAAAATCATGTTCGGTAAAGCACCAAAAGTAGTAGCGACCCTTTCACGATACTTGCATTCCAGATACATTGATCAAAAGGTCAAAGTTTTCAGTTACAAGACCCTGGTTAGACCAGTTTTGACAGGGCTAGTACTATGGAATAATTACGAGTTTTTGACAGGAAATGTCTTCGTGTATGTACTGGTTTATACAAAAAGCCTGAGATCGATTGGAAGCATTATACAACGAATAGAAAAATTTGTCAAACTGCTCAGATGACAAGAATCGATACTATCATTTTGAAACCTCTTCGGAATTATGTCGCAAGATCTGTAACGGAATTTCACAGCCGGTCCACCCTACAGACGGTTATAATGCGACTTGTATCGCTACTGTCATCGTTCCTCCAGAAGTATTCATGTAATTGGACATGAATCGATATGTTTTTGATTCTAACGACGTCCCAATCATATATCACATATTTATTTATTATATTTATTTATTTAAATCCCTTTAACAGACAGAAATCCAATTACAAAATAGACTTAGACAATTAAATATATTTAAATATGATTAAAAGTAAGACAAAATTAATACAACAAATCAAGCAGAAAAAGTTAATTAAAACATGTAAGAAATGAAGTTAGAGTCTAGATCAAAGTTTGACAAAATTGAGTGATCACTATTCGCATAAAGTAACGTCCTTAGTTCAATTTTAAAAACAAAGTAGGACGTAGAAAGAGAACCATGCTCGAGGCTGTTATGCATTCTGATGATTCGCGGCATAATTAAGTGAAAATATAAATCTATCCGGGCGTACGGAACTTCGAGAATGTGATGTACAGTATGTAGTGCAAGTCTGCGCTTAGGGTGAAAGCAAGTTGTTGGTGGTACAACTTATAAAGAAAACATTGATCTAAGAAGGGTCTACGGGAGCACAGAGAAGGGAGACGAAGTATGGATAGACAACGCTCATAAGACTCATAAGCTAAGTTGAATTTGAAAAACACAATACGGGTAAACTTACGCTGAACAGTTTCTAATGAGTTCACAAGATATAAATGTCTAGGAGACCCCACTACTGAGCAGTACTCAAGAAGCGGGTGCACAAGACATGTGAACAAGCGAACAGTGGTAGCAATATTTGCAAATTTATGCAAATGCCGCATAAGAAAACCCGAACCTTGTGATGCCTTGGTAATTAAGCTAAAAATGTGGACATCAAATTTAAGCTTGGGGTGAAATATTACACTAAGATCTTTACATGAGTCTGCAGAGGAGATAAAAACATTACATAGGGTGTAATTGTAAGTTGAAAGAACAATTTTCAAAGTAAAAGTAATTTTAAAACATTTGGAAACATTGATACGAAGGGAGTTTACATTACACAGTTATAGAGATTAAAAAGATCAATTTGGAGTTGCTGACAATCTTCAAGGGATCTAATTATCCGGAATACCTTGAAATGATCAGCATACAGGAGACAAGAAGAGGAAATTACAGAGGGAAGATCATTGATAAACAGTGCGAAAAGAAGAGGTCCAAAGATTGACCCTTGAGGGACACCAGATGTAGGATTGAATGGAAAGGAAATTGTGCCATAGAGATTAACACGACATGAACGGGAGGATAGATACGATGAAGTCTAAGAATGAAGGGAACCGCATATGCCGAGCAAAGCTAACTTTTGACAGAGGAGAACATGGTTCACGGAGTCAAAAGCTTTGGAGAAGTCCGTGAATATTGCATCTACTTGAAGCTGTTTGTCTAAAACTCTTGCAATATAATCTTCGAACTCAGCCAAGTTCGTAGAAGCTGAACGACCCTTCAAGAATCCATGTTGCTGTGGTGTGACAAATGAACTCAGTGACTCAAGAAGCCTGTTGTGTACAAGTCGTTCCAGCAGCTTAGAGAAACAGGAGAGTAGTGATATGGGACGATAGTTTGAGGCAGATGATGGGTCACCCGTTTTTAAAGAAAGGAACAACAGTACGTCGGAAAGGTGCCAGTACCAAGACTAAGATTGAATATAAGGGATAGAGGAAAACACAAAGAGGAACAAAGTAACTTTACAAATATATTCGGCAATCCATCGGGACGAGGACTGACATTCGGATCGAGCAAGTTAATAAGAGATTCAACTTCAGAAAGATCAGTGAAATAGGATGTACTTGATGCTGGATAAGTTTGAATTGAATTTACGGGGGAGTGTAGTATGTCAGAAGAGGAAAGAGTAGAGGAAAAATATTCGGAAAATAGGTTAGAAATATCCTGAGGGGAGGAGGCTTCAGTGTTATTTCATTTGACAGTATGCGGGATGGAAGATTTAAAGGATCGGATGTATGACCCCAAGGGTTTAGTGTTATTTGTCAGGAGGGAACTCTCTAAGCTGCTAAAGTAGTTTTTCATGGCCGTTTTGAGCTCTTTTTTAGCCGAAGAGCACAGTTTGCAGAAATTTTGTTTAGCATCATCACTTCCGGTCAATTTATAGTGCTTATGCCCCTTATCTTTGGCTCTTAAGGCACGAAGAACTCTTCGAGTAAGCCAAGGCTTCATTTTCACTTTACAAGGAGCTTGGAGTGGAGTATGAAGAGCAATCAGATTATTAAGGTAATCGTAGAATTAGTTCAAGGAACTATCGCAGTCAAAACGAGTGAAGAAGGTACTCCAGTTGACCGAGTACAGATTGGTTTTAATTGCCTCATAATTTGCTTTAAAGAAATCGCAACGACAAACTGAGGCGGTTCTCTGGAGTTTTAGGGTATCAACGGTTAGTGCTAGAGACAAAGGTGGATGATGGAGATCATGTTGAACATAAGGATGTAAAACGCGAGCTATAGATAGACACCCAGTTTGAAAATTTGACTTGACAAGGTCCAGAAGCCGACCATTAGGGTTGCGGATATGATTAAACTGTGAAAAAGAACAAAGGGAAAGAAAGGAAGAGAGTAACAAAGAAGGATAATGTGTTGAGGAAATGCCAGGTGTTGTTAAGTGGTCCCATTCCACTGCCGGTAGATTGAAGTCCCCACAAATTATAATTTTGGAATGTGAATAACGAGCAAGAAGATAGGCAGAGAGTTTATCGAAGAAGGCTTCGTACACAGTTAAGGGAGAATTACAGGGAATATACACAGAGGAAATTAATAAAGAGGAGTTATGAGGAAGAAGGAGTTTCACAATTACACACTCAACAGCACGAGCAAATTTGAAGTCAGCACAAAGTGAACTATTAAGGGTTTTGCAGACTACAACCAAGACTCCCCCACCATCAGATTTATTAGTGATGTTAAGGTCACGGTTGCATCGGTAAACTAAATAGTCAGGTAATATTTCCGCATTTGAAATATTCTCATTTAACCACGTTTCAGGTAAACAGGTAACTGAATCGTTAGTTAATTGGGACCCGAGTAGTAAGTCCTCAAGTTTGGTTCTCAAGCCACGAACATTCTGATAGTTAATAGAAATAGATGAACGATTAGGAAGAGAAGAATTTCTTTCAGTGTTAGATGATCTATGAAGCTTGTTGAGGCAGTTTGGAACCTTTTTCGGGACGAAATCGCCACCTAGGCTGCCTTGTATCGAATGTTTTAACGAGTGTCCCCTTTGGCCGAAAAGCGGAACTAGGTAGGCTAGAAAGTTCAGCCGGAACTATCAGTTTGAAAGAACTTATAGTCTGGTAAGGAAGGTTGTCTTTTGTTAACTTTACGCACCTGAAAGTACTAGGCGTGTAACCAAGCTTCAAGGTTACGTAGTTGGTAAGTGTATCCTTGGTTGTGTTGTAAGCGAGCCTTGATATGAATAAGTGGAGAGGTGGGGAGACTACTCGCAAAACTCTATTATCAGCTAACACACTATATATCAAGTTTTGTGGTGCTGAAGACATTAGATATTTTGCTGAAGATTATTATTCGTTGATTGTGTTAGGCACAGCTTGGATTGAGGCTGAATTTTTTGTTGCTGTTGAATAGGCAAGATAGATTGCTGCATGCGACTATTTTGTTGCGTGACCGTAGCTTTATTAATTGGAGCCAGAATTGACTCCTGACTACATGCTTGCTGTTGTTGCGCAAACACACTTCGCGTAAAAGGCCGTTGCTGCCCAAGAGGTGACACGGTAGAATTTTGTATAATGCAGTGACGGCGTGACGATACCAGCTCATCATACACACTGGGCGAAAGTAACTGTGGTGACAGCAGAAAATTTTGAGGTGTCGATCGTTGATCCGGAAACTGCTGTAGCTGATCCTCACTCTGCGGCAGACTCAGGAGCAATTGCTGAGGTTGCTGTTGTTGTAAAGCATGCTCAAGTTGCTATTGTTGTAAAGCAAGGTCAGGTTGGTGTTGTTGAAAAGCATGCTCATTTTCATGATGACTTTTTAAATAGCTTTCTGAACACTGCTGCCACCATATTTGATTATCTCTACAGGAATCTCATCAATATCCGACGCTTTATTATTCTTTTGGTCTTTGATGGTGGAACAAACTTGATCTCGAGTTGGTGGGGCCAATGGAAGCTTTCTGCAAACACCTGTAGACTTCGATGCTCTGGAGCTGTGTGGGGGATTGAGGAGGTTCTTGAAATATGATGCCCATCAATATTTGATCTTGGTTTCATCAGCAATGATATTGTCGATGTCGTCCAGACAGAGCGTGGTTTGTGGCTGATAACCACGTTTCAGGCCTTCCACTATTTTGTTTGCTCGTCTGGTGTTGTTGCTCGCTAAACTAACATCTTTACTTCACACTTGGCCATCATAGTGTTTTCTTTTCTTAATTCTAATTATCTTATTCGCTACTCTTCTGAGATTTTCATAGTGTTCTCTCTTTATCCTGGTTTTCCTACCTACGTCATCTTTGTATGCCTGATTTTCTTTTTCTAAATCATTTTAGCACTCATCATCGAACCAATCGTTTCTCTTGCGCCGGGCTTGATGTCCGATCGTCTGTTCTGCCATGGTTTTAATAGCCGCTTTTGATTCCATTCAGAGCTCGTGGCTCGTCTTTAACGATGCGCCTGATAAGATGGGAGCCAGCTAGTTGTCGACAACTTGCGTGAAATTTTTGGCCACAGACGTCGTTTGGAGCCTTTCGATGTCAGATTTTAGTACCGGGCTGGTCTTCGCAGAATATGCCTTTGACAGACAACATCGATAGATTAATTTGATCAAGTAATGATCTGAGTTGCAATTGGCTGCTCGGTATGTACGGACGTCAAGTATGCTCGAGGCCCAATGTTGTTGGATTAGAACATGATCGATCTGGTGTTGTGTGTTGCAATCTGGTAATACCCAGGCCATGTTATGAATGCGTCGGTGTGAGAAACAAGTCGAACGTATGACTGACTAGGTCTCTGCTACATGCAAAGTCGATCAGGAGCTGGCCGTTGTCATTTGTTTCATAGTGGAGGCTATATTCTCCAGTCGTTCCCCGATCAGAAAGCTCATTGCCAACCTTAGCGTTGAAATCACCCAGAATCATTTTTGTGTCGTTTGCAGGCACTGAGTTGACTAGTCTTTCCAGGTGATTGTCAAACGTTTCCTTCGTTTCTTCGCCCTGTTATTTGGTCGGTGCGTGAACATTTATCATCTAGATTTTCAAGAAGTTCACTTTTACGCGGATCGCACACAATCATTCATTTATTATATTGAAATCAATAACGTGCGATATGAACTCCCTATCCCTATCCCTACCAGTAAAGGCCACTCCAAATTTTCGTTTTCCAGTAAGCTTACCACTTTTGAATATTGTGAATATGTAACAATATTAATTAATATGAATGGGATATTGTTTTCTTGATTGTTTTGATTGATAACGTATAAATTTGGAGAGGCATTTGGGTCAGTAAGTTTTAATATTTTTATTGTTTGGCATTTGCTTCATATTCTTTGAAAATTTACAACGATTAGTATTGAAGATAGCGCTTTTTGTTTTAACTTTGACTTAAGTCTAGACTAAAGAATTTCTTCAAAATCTTTGCCTCAACTACCAGAGAAATCATTTTGTGTACAATTAATCATCTAAACTTTTCTTAGAAATTAAATTGGTCAAAATTATCATGTACTATAGATTTGATTCTAATCTTACTCTACACGCAGTTGGTCAAAATTTAGGAAAAGCCAATTTTGATTGTAAGTGAAAGTTTTTGACCTAGTAAACGTCTAAACTAGAAATCGCAACTCACATATTAACGTTTTATATTCTGTCAGCTTTTTATTCATAACTATGTTTTATTTCAGTGTTGTGACACACGATTTATACATACTTTAATTACCACAGGCAAATTCATTGTGAAGTGTGTAAATTCAAACTCTGAATGACGAGCTACATCCGATGGTCTATCTGGCTACAGACATCACTGTTGGTCAAGTTTTTGCTCTAGCTTTTATCATTATTAGCTTAGCATACAACGTAGAGTCAGAAGTTAGCGGATCTGGAGCAGAGTTTACTCAATTCAAATTTGCGGTAATTTAACGCTTTTAATTTCAATTATGGCAACCATCAATTCCCTGCCCCTCCATAGGTTTTTATATACGAGATTAATGAACATTTTTCCTGTACTGGAGCATTGATTTCAAATAGACATGTTTTAACAGTAGCGCGATATTTCGCCAAAATTCCAGAGAAATGCAGCAATTGCGTAAGAATTTGAAAAGAATAATGGATTAATGAAGTACTAATGTGCAGTTATCTATTGCCAGAATTTTGGATATTGTGTGGCTGGAGATATCTACAGATTCTACAAACCACTAAAATCAACATGGTACCGGCAAAAACGATTGATTGAAAGCGTTAAAATTCATCCAAATTATTATGATAGACCAAAACCAATGAATAATTTAGCAATTCTCACAGTAGGTACAAAAAACTCATTTGAAGTCATTAATAATTACCTCTTTCTCTTAGACCAGGTATAAATTCTTCTTTACTAAATACGTTGGTCCAATCAATTTGGCCAATTATGCTTTAAAACCTAGGGATGCATGTGTGGCAGTTGGATTCCTGGATAAAAATTATGTAAAATAAGTTTATTACGTACAGCGCATCATAATATATTTGTGAGTTTATTTTAGGGCTCCCCATGGGCTCCAAACATTGATTTGACTTGGTTCAGTGCCAAAGTAACAGATGATTGCAATTATTCAGGAATAGTTTGCGCTACCACAGGTCGCCGGAGTATTCCTTTAGTAAGTGTAACTCAAAGTAGCTAAAAATCCTGACATCAATCTTTTTGAGGGAGATTATGGTGAGCTGCTCATTGAAAACTCACTTCCGCCTCTTTTACATGGCTTACTGACAGAATTTTTGAGAACTCGTCCTGGTGAGCGTCCATATGGTGGTGCCTTTTTCATTGTAGCCAACTATGAAGAGTGGATTATAGATCAAATATCAAAGAAAATAACTCGCTCTGGAAAAGATAGGTTTAAAAACTTTTTAATTTCGAAATAAATGAAGTTTATATGTATGAAAATGATTCTTGCAGGTTGAAAACTTTGAATAAGTTAATGGTGCTCTTGTGTGTGACAATGATTTTAATTTTGACTTTGAGATTGAAGTAACATTCTGCTTTAATGCTCTCTAAATAGATTTGAATCTTTCTATAATATATACATGTATTTTTTTTTTACGAAAAGATGTTGTATTCACCTGTAAGACTAATGTAGCTAGTTTTTCTAGGAAGTAAAGCACCTTGTACACATGATGTGTACTACGGTACCTGTCTAGCATTTGTCGTGTACAGTACAGTTTTTGATATTCTGCATCTAGCATTTGATGCAAACAGACGTGTTTTTAAAATGAAAGCCAAAACTACTACGCAGGGCTGGACGGACCCCAGCAAGAATTGGACGTTGGAGAAAGTATTGAATGTAATGCTGATCAAGATAGCAATGATACTTTTATCCTTTACTTAAAAAATATATCAAGAGAAAAACTAGCTCGCAGCTCTACTGGGCCTTCTCAAAAAGTTTCCAAAAATATAGAGAAAGTTCCGCTAATTTACGTGTTCGGTCAAACTGGAAAGGATATGGCTCGGCTATTGGCAGCCGAAAATAAATTAACCAATTACGAGATTAAAAGAATTAATGCTAAAAACTTAACAATCAGAACGAAACCACTGGTTGATTTCAAATCAGCTTAAAAATGCACTGAATCTCTGCGGGGTTCCACACCACCTATACCCCTAAAAGCGAGAAGAACCAGACTTTTTTGTTGAAGGGCTTAGACTGCGGACAAGGTACTGTCGATCTTCTTCAGGTCCTCAAGGCAGCAGCACTTGAAATTGAATTTATTTCCATTAAAACGTTTGCGACAAGAAGATCGACGGTAGAAAAGCACGCAGCTAGAGGATCGGCAGAACATGCGGTAAATAATGTAAATAATTTAAGTGGCAATAATGAGATGCTTCTCAAAATTTACCAGCAACTAATTCTTTATCAGAGAGAATCAATAAACAAGATACAAAAATTGATTTTGTTTTTCAGCGTTTCGGGCTTTCAAATGCCTCAAAATAACTTGTCATCCAAACACATTCCCATGGATAGGATTCATCTCATCTCGATCAACGTCAACTTCTTTTCAATATTGAAAACATCGAATTCAAAAGCTTTGAATCTCTTGAAGTGTCCATTATCAATATCCTACTGCCAGGTGGGTATAACCCCTTTGTTGTCTCTGCCTATGCAACCGGTGGAACTGTTCTCAAGCTCAAGGAGGAACTCAATTCCTTGTTTGAAATACTCGAATTGAACAGGCTGCATCGTTATTATATTCTTGCTGGTGACCTGCACGCCAAGCATACATCATGGCTGAACGCCACCAATAATCTAAGAGGTGTATTCCTGAAACCGTGGATAACAGAGAACCGAATTGAACAGAAATGCAATCTGTATGAGTTGGAGTTTCCAACATACCCTAGAACAAATTCATATTTGGACCTCTGCATTGCCGACGCAAGACTTGAATTCAGCTTTGATAGTTTTCAAGGGAAACTACACGACCATAATGCAATCGTGATGCAAATCAATCATCAAACTGATGATTTCCTCCTCATTCCAGTTCAACATGAAAATCATCAGTTGAATTTCAAAAAAACTGACTGGGAAAGTTTTAAAGGAAGTTTAACCGGGAGTACCAGAGGCAATGTCCTCCTTCTGAAATATATCTCTATTTGTCGAAGTTAGAGGAGCTGGCGTTGGAAACGATTGAGAAAATAGTTCCCAAAATTAAATATCGTAACAATATGGAAGGATATGAAACACAAACTATTGCAACGTTGAAAAGATTGACAAGCCTTCTTTTCACACGTGTCAACAATATTCATCGACGATTTTGGGACTACAACCATCCCTCGTTGGCTTTGTTGAAATTACACCCGAAGAATATCTGGAACTTAGTCCACTCATACTGCAGGAGTAATGTCAGCAATCAATGAGCAGAAAAATTGAGGGTTATTAGCCCACAGGACCCAGACGGCGTGTTCGCGAAAGTGAATAGCATATTCCGCAAGAAGTCTCAAGTGAAGGTATCGAATCTTGAAGTCACTAGTGATGAGATAAATCTTCTCCTTCTCACACGCGTCAACAATATTTATCAACGATTTTTGGACTACAACCATCCCTCATTGTCTTTGTTGAAATTACATCTGGGGAATGTCCGGAACTTAATCCAGTCATACTTCAGGAGTGAGGTCAGCAATCAATGGGCGGAAAAATTGAGGGGTATTAGCCCACAGGACCCAGACGGCGTGTTTGCGAAAGTGAATAGCATATTCCGCAAGAAGTCTCAAGTGAAGGTATCGAATCTTGAAGTCACTAGTGATGAGATAAATCTTC